>JASANE010011051.1:0-12401 GCA_030248225.1 Trileptium ribeirensis
AGTTCAATTCATTATTCGGATAAATGGATGTCGGCAATTTTTTGTTCGAAAAGAAAAATGTTGACGATGTACAATAATGATTTAGTCCCTTTTAAGGATTAAGGCACAGTGAGATGGGATAAGAAATATCTAACAGATGAAGTAAATTTGATGGCAGTGTAATGTGCGCAGTTTTGTGAGCTATGTATAGCATTGAGGACACTTTTTGGGCCACGCTAAAGTCAAACCCGGATATTTCGCTCAAACTCGGTGTACCAACCACAGGCCATTTCAGGTCTGTTGCCTACATGCTAAATGATGTTCGCAGTCAAAAGGTTTTACATTAAAAGGTCAGTACTGACCAATGCCTGGTGTATTGTAACAATTGGATACGCAATAATTTAGTTACCCATGCAATGTTTTTGTGTTTTTATCTTCTCTAACTCTCAAAATGTTCTCAAACTTTCTTGATTTTTTGAAAATCGCCCGCCACACCCAGCCCGAACGGAAATGTGACAGGCCCGGCTCATTTTCCGAGCTTCGGGCCTAACTTCTCACATGTAGCACTTTGTAATATTTTGATATCGTTACGTAACAACTATTGGAAACAGCGTCTTCGATTCTCGATGGACTTTTAGAACGATAGATATTACTAATATGAGTCCTAAATCGCAGGTCATATGTTATATATACTGTGCTTATTGTGCTTAATATAGAGATGTCTGCTAGCCGCTTCTTTGAGTTTCCAGCACTTAACTTTCGGTTGATAAGCTTTCCCATTAAATTTAGGGCACATACAAGCACTCCTACTACTGTAACAGATTGGTAGTGGTAGGATCGTGCCAAGTCCTACCACCTCGAATCGAATAATGGGTTGTTTTGTCTCTTAGGCTAAGCCTAGGCTTTGCCTGAGCTCACTACTAAGTTTAAATTTTTACCGTATGGTATATACTCATGTCATGCTCCACTACTATAGGGAGACTTGAAGTGATCCGATAAGTAACCGATATATATATATATATATATATATATATATATATATATATATATATATATATATATATATACAGATGGACCACAGATGAAGCAAAAATGTGGTAAATTTCCAACACAATTTTTAAACCGGAATTCGGATGGTTTTTGCCCTTTGCCGGAACCGCAACCAGAACACGATTTTAGCCAGAATCGGAATTCCGGTTACTCCCTGCCACATCACTTCCAAGAGTCCAAATATGCCCTGGGCCACTGTTTCATTACACTTCTTGTGCATTACAAATTGTGTATACGTACCATGTAGCACTTTGTCACTAACAACAGTATTCATTGTTTTTACTTAGGCTGCAAACGACTACCTCACTTACGAATATCGAAATGCTCCAGCAGCAACAACGTCAGCAATGCCTGAAGCGGGCTCTTGCTGGACTGATAGTGGCCAGCTATCGCAACAACATACGGAGATCTCTTGTGGTTGGAGCTCGGCGGCTGGCCATACGGGTCGACTCGCGGATACAACTAAAAACAACATCAATTCCGCAGCACCGCAGTCAACGCCTCTTCTTGTAGTCGATCCAGATGTTGTTAGTTCAAAAACGGGTGTGCCGCTGAAACTCTTGGCCCCGCCACGATCACGACCACCGCTGCCGCCATCTTCGGCTGGTACCGCAGGATTGCCGGGTCCTGATATTGCGCCCGGATCATACCATTACCACCATTCCTTCGACAGTACTACCGCGTCGTCAGCGGGAGCCGCAACAACCCGGCAGCTACAACAACTACTTCACATGCAAAGTTATCAATTCCTTAGTGTCGGCACCGGTTCTGGTGGAAATCTTTCGCCTGAAATTTTAGCGAAGCTACATCAGCAGTGTTCGACGGCGATCGACACCGGCTCCGAAACGGCATCGAACAACAACAATATCGCTACTGACAGCACTACTACGGATGCGAATGTTGCTACGGGTACAACCGGTCCGATCAACAATTCACGCTACAAAACCGAGCCATGTCGGCCGTACGAGGAAACTGGTGTTTGCAAATACGGCGAGAAGTGTCAGTTTGCTCACGGCGCTGCGGAGCTACGCTCGCTTCCGCGGCATCCGAAATACAAAACCGAAATGTGCAAAACGTTTCACACGATCGGCATTTGTCCGTACGGGTATCGATGTCATTTCGTTCATAACGAGCCTCCACGAGCGGCGACACCCGGTGGCGGTGGAGGTCGTATGGGTGGCGTGGTTGCGGCTGGTATTACAGCGTCATCGACCATCAATGGGCTTTTGTCGAGCTTCCCCGAAATCGGACATTTTAGCGTGCCTCAATTAGCAACAGCGACCGTTGCCGCTGGGGCTACTCCATCGTCAAGCGCTGTGGCACCGTCGGTCCCGCCGCCAAGGGTTACTAAAGGTACAACCGACTTAACCGTAGCAGCACGACTGCAAGTGATGAACAATTGTGTCAATTTCAACACAAGCACTCAGCAATGTACCAATAATAATGCAGTGAATCAGTGGACAACGGAACAGTTGATGATGGCGTCGACGATGGTGGCCGCCGGTCAACATCACGCTTCGGCGGCGGCAATGCAGTTGTATCGTCCCCTCGCTTTGGCCGCCGATGTAAGTAGCAGCAGCTGCAATGGTGGTCTTATCACGACCAAGCACGACCTTGGCGAGGATAGTATGGCCAACGCTCAGTGCGGGACAACGACAACCGGTTGCGGCTGTTATTATCATGGTGGCGTTGGTGTCTGTAGCAATTCAGAATCGCCGGCAAGTTTTTCACCGTCATCCACAACGATAAGTAGCAACGGCGCAGCTGTATTCGACGAAGATCTGCATAGCTCGAACGGGTTTAGCGGTTACGGATCGCGCTCAGCGGCCAGCTCACGGAGTGGAAGTGCAAGCAGCGGTGGTGGATTTAGCTATAATCCGTTGGCTGCACCGTTTGAGCTGCCGTCGACGACTACGAATTGTGCGAATAGTAATAATGCTTCACTGCTACGTCTTAGATGTGGAGAGGCGTATTTGGTGGGACTTAGAAGCGGCGACATTGAAGGGGGCCATTTGTCGATGGAACAGCAAGCAATGCGTGACATTGATGGTGAAAGCGAAGCTTACTGCGGGTTGTATTGTGAGCGTTCGAACAATATTAGTGGTGGGTATAAAAATACGAGTGATATTAGCGACGATGGTACAGTGACGGCTGCTGCTGTAGTCGCTGCTGACGTCGCGTCGCGTGGCGAATACGATAGCGGACGCAAACAGTGTGCTACGCTCCGTCCGAGCTCCAGCAACTATCATCCTGCTAACACGGCATTTCGATTTCCGCCTCAGCGCCAAGGACTATGTCCTAATAATTGCTATAGCTGCAATCGGGTCACGAATGCTTCCGTGCCTGCTGGTTCCATCGTTGGACGAAGCGGTGGTCCTCATGATGTTGGTTGATTGTTCTTGTGTTTATTCTTTCTATTTTTAAACTAGGTTTTGTTATCGGCCTACGTATTTTTTCAAGGCTATCTCGAATCAAAAGGCGACGAAGATGTCTTTTGTTGTTCCGAATACGTATAATCCGGCTAGATGCGTTGCGATTTTTTTCGAGATAGCTACAATAGGTCGACGATAAATAGTGTAAAAAATCATGGAGTTGAAAACATCGAAATCAATAGATTAAAATTTCCTGCTTCTCCCTTATAAAATTATGAGGGAGGGTCATAAATGATGATAGTCAAGTGAGTTTCATACTATTTCCAAAATATTGTTATCCAATTTGTCCAACAATCCGAAATTTGTCTTAAAGCTGTTTTCTACTTATATATATAGTAGAACAAGGCGAAATTTAAGGGCTGAGCATAGTAAAGTGTAAAATTTTGTAATCAACTTCTGCTGATGTATATCCACACGCAAATACGTAACGTTCACGTCTTATTTGAAATCGGTAAAGATGTGAAGTCGCCATCGCCACGACAACGTTGATTTCTTCAGCGAGCTCGGTATGCAATTGTTCATGTAATAGACAGTATCGTACTATGATTAGGACCCGCTACACGGCGTCGAATATATAGTTGTTAAAAATCCTTTCATATAAGTCATATAAAAATATTGCAAAAGCTTATCAGCTTTGTGATTACTTGTGTAACACCAACGAATATAAAATGCGCTAATGACAAAATTTATTTTTTGTCCATTTAAATCCTATTTGAGGAAAAATGGCTAGGTTTCAGTAATGCCATATTTGCAGTGCGTCTGATCCGATACTTCCAAACTATGCCTACTGTATACCTATGTGTATATATCGGTATTTTGCAAACTACATTATCCTATTCGGATGCGATAAAATTGTGTAAATACTGTATTGATTGAGTCTGATTGGACCCAGTGGGAGCGCGCTCTCTGTGTTGCCTAATTTTCAAACCATTATGTATGACCGTCTTTAGGTATATTCACACTTCTCAAAATTTGAGCTCAAATTGCGAACTCAAAGTTTTTTGAAGTTCTATTCATTTGTCTTGACTGGCTAAAGGAATTTGATAAAAAATTTGGGCACTCCTGAAGCAGGAGGAAAGCAGGGCATTGTCCTACAGCAAAAATTTTTTTGTGTATTTGGACACAGCTCGACGAGTTGAGTTCAGCGGTACTCATGACATTTTCAGAAAAAAATTGTTCGATTTATTGAGTCGGCAGCAAGATACGCTAAAAATCGGAAAATAGTTTTCTTTCCGAATTTCGACCTATAATTCACCATTCAATGCAGACCGACGAGGCAAGTCTAATGGTATCAGATTTCACTCTATTAAACCATATAGTGATGAATTATTAAAAAAACTAAAACAAACTAAAGTGGCACTTACGTTTCATATCTTAAACCCGACACATATTCTGGATTTGATGAACTGTGGCCCCAAATGAATGATCAGCAAACTTACGCCATACAAATTCGGTCAGGTATCTTTCCAACAATTCAATCCGGAACACCAATACGCTCTCAATAAACATCTTTAGCCGACCTCATAGGTTAATATTCTGGGTGTAAGCTCGCGCGACATTAGGATTAAGGAATTTTTATTATTGTAAATAACCCTTTCATTTATGTAAGGTTGCGTTCGCGGCAATATGGCAACTTCATAGATATATGTAACAAAGCTATCGGTGACTACAAATAAACCACAGAAATGTCCTGGCAATAATTGTACCATTCACATAGCGCCTGCTCTTAAACTTGAAGAAATCCCACCTTGTTCTTAGGACACCAAAACTATTTCTCAGCTATGTTCTTGGACAACCAAATACAGATCCGCAAGTTCTTGAATACCAAATTTTAACAGTGCAGGAACCTCGCGGATATCTGAGTTTGGTGCCTAAGAACAGGTGCTCCTGAATTTGGTTATCCGAGAACCTGGGTGTCCTAAATATAATGGTGAAAATACTAGGGGGTTCTGAATGTGGTGGGCGTATCTTGATCTAGTTTTCCACTCCATGGAATAATCATATAACGTTTTGTCTCCCTACACCTAAGGTTACCCTGGGATTACTATTAAACTAATTTTTGTCTTATAGTACTCATATCCAGTTCCCCCTCGGTAAGTGGGGGAAAACATGAAAATTCTTTGAGGAATATAGTAAACCCGAAGAGTCTGACAATCCTCCGCAGAGACTATTATCGCTTAATGATCGTATTTGTACGTAACATTTTAGACACCATTTGCCAATTGCGACGAAGCACAAATGGCTCACAGCACCGAAATGATGTCGCGACTATATCTCAATCAGCAGCAGCTATGCCAGCTACAACAAAACCCTGACGAGAACAACTGCTGCCGTCAGTGGGTGCTCGAGGCCGACCAAAGAAAAATCAGTCACGGCTGCATCGATGACGATACCTATCACCACGTAGCCGACGTTTGTGGTCGACAAATGCAACGAGACGGCGATGTTGACGGTCACCTTTTGCGCTTTACGAACATCGTCGACTCATTGGCGTCGGGAACTGATTTTAAAAACATCGACAAAAATGACGAGGAATTGGCTGGAATAGGCTGTTTAGCTACAGCTGGCGAACGAAAAACGACGACGGCATTGGCGTCGGGTGCTTCGCCTATTAGCGGTAGCAGCGTCGACTGTGGCTCGGCAAGCAGTTCGGGTGGCGCGTGGAGCTTCATTGGTATCGCCGCTGATGATCGAAGCTACGTCGGAGCGCGAAAGGCGTCAACGACTGATAGCGACATGATGATGGGCAATCAAGGAACGAGCGCGGTCGATCCCGGATTTATGAAGCCACAGCAGCCACACGAGGCATTCGGGGAAAACGAATTAACACCGACCAAACAAAGGTTGGCAGCACTCACTCGTTCGAACTTTACGGGCGGGAATGGACAACGATGCCAACGCAGCGGCATTGTCACATCGGACAGCGATCGTAACGGAATTGCAGGGTCGACACGACGATTGCCGATTTTTTCGCGGCTTAGTGCCGGCGGCCCGTAATCGGCGAGATGGTAGTTGTATTTGGTCCAAGGCATCTAAACTAGAGAGCAATCAAGTACTCCCGATCCATCCTGGGCTAACTGAACATATTTGCTGTTGTATGTTTCAGGTTTACCAGTATATTGATAGTGGACGTTTAAGTGTACTGCAATATTTATCACAAATATATACTATTTGCTGTTAAATTTTTTTACCTTTTTCATTCTGCGTTTTATATACCATATTATATATATATATATAATGTTTATTATTATTTTCGTTATATGACATAAACTATATAATATAAAAGTTATTAACACAATCGTTGTTCATGGTAATTTGTAGATTATGTAAAACATTTACGTGCATATATATAGTGGTAACATGTTAACTCCAATCACGGGCGTTTGAAACATTTCACGTCATCTCATTTTGCGGAGGGGTTCAGTGTGTTTTCACCCCGCCTCTGAGAACTATAAGGGGGTAAGCGCTCAAAACGCATGGGGTTTATTACATTATTTTGAATGTATATAAGTAAGTATCGTGCTGTCGTCGAGCTCTGACAATAATACTAATGGTGTGTGCTTAGACGGGCATTGATATTTTTCGCTCGGAACTTCAGCCAAATTTAGGAGGATTGTTTCTGATTTTCAAGAATTTAAACGGATGACGACTATTCAAACTTTGGAAGCACATTACGTTTTCAGAACAAGTGCTCTAAACGATTTTCCAGCGTAATACGCAATCGAATTTTGTAGCGTGATGTGCTACATTATCTGTGCACATTTCAGCCGAGCATTGGCCAAATTTTGTTTTGAAAGTTTGGGAAAATTTTTGAGCAGAAAATTTGAAACTGATATTTGCTGTAGCTTGTTTTTGTGTAAAGTGCGCCTGAGAAATTGTTGCTGGGCTTCAGAGAAATTGGATGAGCCACAAGTGCCTAATAACTATCTCTGGATGCCTATGGACTTGCTATATATCGTTTTTTAGCGCTAATGATAGCCCAAATCGTGGCTAAACAAAAAAACATTGAGGCATTTTTGAAAAAACGTATGAAAGTGTCATTGCAAAAGTGTGTATATCGAGATTTGGGCAACAACACATTTTAAGAATTACTAAATAGGATCTGACTTAATGCTAACTACACATTATTTAAACACATCGTGGATATTTATTCAACAGCGGTTTGTGAGTCTTTAAAATAGCTTTAGGCGAAACGATGCTTCTCTCAGCCTCAACGTACAGGTCAATAATTCTGACTTATTTCACCGGGGAGGAGGGTCCTCTTGTTAGATTCCAGTTTTGTGCGGTGAATTTGATGGCTTTCGATAGTTTAGCTATATATACGTACAATCGGTTTCACCTAATTGGAAAATAGTCAAAGTATTAGATATATAAATGTATTATTTTTAACCAACATACTTTGTATATAATATCAAGCATAATATATTAATATTCGTGTACTATAATATCGTATTTATCATATATAATTTATATTCAGATTGTATGTGTAGGTATACATATCGGTATCGGCATACGTATGTATATGTATATATTTCCAGAGATATTTATATAGCTACATCTAATATATTGAATAAATATATATTATAAATTATATACATATATTCCCAACTGTCTTTTGGATTATTTCGCCCCAAATTGGGCACACTCACGTGTTCTTCGACACAGTTATGTACATACGTACATCTAAAAACTACACTCGTGTTACCAAGAGTCCGCGGCAACGATAAAAACAGTCCCATCATCATACATAGCCACAATTTTACTACCATCTCATAAAATGCCAACTGGAGACTTTTATCACAGTAAAGGTACCGTCCATGATAGAGATAGAAGAAAACTGGATCTTATAAACATGAGTATAGTTAATGTCGCAAATTTTTATTCACATGGTTAATCTAAAGTTAATTACATAGCTAGGCTGTATATAGTTCTTTTGTTATTTGTCTAAATTTCGGAAGATTAAAGCAAAACGGTGTTTGGGCGACTAAGCTTAATGTATATATCTTATGTAATAAAGTATATTTTATTATCTATTTTTCGTAAACAGTCTATTTGCATACATATAATATATACATATGTGTGTAAACTTTATTATAATTTTGTTTCTGATTTCCGTGTATATATATTTATTGTGACATCTATATATATGGCATATACCCAAGCATATGTGTTTTCTGCTTATGCATATATATATATATGTCTTTATTATTACGTATTAGTAATAACCGATGAAGTGTGTGTATCCCTCTGTTGAAACTGTAAGTTTGTTTTAAACTAAACGCGGCAGTTTGATGAGGATCGGTCTTAAATGTTTTAACAAATCACCAATTCGCATGGTAGGTACCTATTGCGACAACAATTCGCCATTGTGAGTTTCAGAAGAATCAGTCACTATAATTTATCATGTATATTTCGAATCATTGGTAGTTTGATGGAGCTGTATTAGGTTTAGAGCGTTTTCCCACTGCGTCCGATCTGAATCGGACGTGTAGGTATTTTAAATACAGTGCGCACTACATCCCACACATCATGCACCATTTTTCTGGCCGAATCGAATGAAACAGCATGAAAAATACATATATATGTATGTATATACATACACACGCATACGCTATATACAGAGTTTAGACGTGCCGGAACGGATCACTTACAATGTGAAAACAATTCGGATAGGATGCAATGCATACACCTCCTTAGTCGTTTTGGATCGGATCGGATGCAATGTGAACACGGCCTTAGGGAACGACGTCATGTACAGGATGAAAAGTACAAAAGCGTAAAAAGCTTATCGAGTGCATTGAAGCGAGTGCACAAGATGTGTGGGCTTGTTAAAATGAGGATGATAATAATGGAAAAAAACATCGTGCAACGAAAGTTCAGTGGCTCCTTGCCACAACAGTAGATGGATTGATTGATTGATTGGATGGCTGCTCTCCCTTCCATGGCCACTGCCCTCGGGGTGGGACTAGTTCGTTTCCCTCTATTGAAGTGCTGACCCAGCATTACAGATGGGGTACTTGGTTTATGCAATCGCTGATTGCAGTGTGCGTTCAAAAATAATATATAAAATGATTTTTGAAAACTTTATACTAAAATGGTTGCAACAATTAATGTATGACACGTCGTCCGATTTTAAGCGTTTGGATGTTGCAATAACATGCAATGAACTAGTTAGCCTGTGACGTCTCTTTTCTTTTCTCAAAACTTTAATCTTAGTATTCCTTAGATTTCATACACAACATATATGTAACATATTCGCATTAGCTGTAACACGAAGAGATGCATGGCGACGTCTGTTCACTATTGACGCGCCCTGCGACCACGGGGACAGTCGTATGTTTAATGTATTTTTATCGTCTACTTCGCATAAGTGGACATATTTGTTGGCAATTTGGCAATAATATATAAGTCTATATAATATATAAATTCATATATATATTATTTATTGCAGGCTTCTGATCGTGTTCGTACTCCACGTCACAAAATTTTTTGATCTTTGCCCTGCCACGACTATTTAGTTTAAAAAAAAGTGAGCAGACGGGTACCAGCGAAAATTGTCCACCACCAGTAGGCTGATATCATAAAGTTTTTCATTACTAAGAAGCCTGCACATTACCCTATATAGGGGATTCGCAAGGTTATCTTTAATGATTTTAAACTATTCTGAGTTCAGCATCATAAAGAACTATATGCCAGTGGCATTGGGCGCCCAGGTGACGAACAAATTGACCCACTGTTGGTGAGCCACCACCTAACGCCCGACGAGTTTTCCCTTAATCATTGCTGCAGCGCCGACTCAAAAATTTTTTAGCTTTTTCAGACGTATACCCACTAATACAGCCATATAGGCGCTCACTAAAGGAAACGCATCTATCCACTCTGCCAGCATATAGTACAGGGAAAAATTAATTAATCATCTCGATCACAGCGCCCACTACATAATAAAGAGAGCCATAAAGTACCCACAAAGGAAATTTCTTAGTAATTTCAACATCGGGTGCTAAAAACAACCACCTACCTTTCAGGAAATCGATCCCGGGAGTGCACCACTTTGTCTTGATTGTGCTAAGTATGCGCAGCCACCTAGTCATTCGTGCAATAGCACTCACTCGTCAACTTGTATATAAGATAATACACATTACGGAAACCCACTACCCGTTTACTCAAGACTCCATCCCGGCCCGTCTGCAGATAGCCGCACCCACGCACAGCTCTGGTCCGTGTTTTTTATACATTGGTAGCTTTTTCCGTTGTGGCCTGTGCATTTTGCGGGGCTAGCAGCGGTTTTTTCTGTTTATTGTTTTATTACTATTGTTACCATTTGATAATTGCGATAATAGGTATATCGTTACATTTTTGAATTGAAAACAGTCTATGTACCTTCTATATATAAATAACATAGAATGTATATATAAATAAGATTTGTTGTGCTTTACTTATATATCGATCCTTGTGTACCCGCAGGGACATTTGGGATTATTGTGTACGTATATACTCGCTGAGCCAAACTTTGTGAGTTACGGGTTTGCTTGTGCCACTTAGTTTCGGTGGGTAAGCATTCGGCGCGGTTCCCAATTTTTGTGATTCCTCAAATGGCATGTTGCGTCTATGCCTCCCAAGTATATATGCCTACTGGTTGCTATATAACTACTTGTTGAAAGCTGCAGACACAGAGGTAAATATATACGTAATATAAACTGAATACATTTAGTATATCCCGAGTCCTGACAGCAACTTGCGTATATGAATGAGTCATTCGGCTGCGTGAAGCTGTCCTTATGTTTGCAAAACCAGCCACAGCAACTATGAAAAATGTTTTTGTGGCACAGATTATGATTTTAACTGATAGCAGGCGTCCTATTGAACGGCAGAAGGGTCTGCAATTATGTGGCTTCGCAGTCCAACGGTCTCCACAGCTTGTGCTCGCACGGTAAGCGATAGTGGCAGCGGTCATGTCAAATGTCTACGTCGTAGCTGTAGGGAGGAGTAGTGCATTTCAATTAGGGTTCTTGTTTAGGCTATTTTTATGGAGAAAAACAGCTGTAGCTAACTCAACATATTGCTTCTAGCCATATGCAGCTAAGATGGTGGCTACGAATACGCACAGCCAGCGAGTCTAAGTCTATTGTGTTTTGTGTTAATATTTCTCGTCAGGCTGACGAACATTTAGCCTGAAATTTTATCTTCATAAATATAATCATATCACATAGTATTTGATTGACAGCTATGTACATTTATTTGTATACCACCTGTATTAATTAAGCGTTATGAATCATAATGCTAATCTGCCTCACTATCAATTACCTATCAATCGACGCTGATGCTTTTACTGCGTTTGTGTTAACTTCAACAACACACTTTCCTCTTGCCTTTCGAGCACCCGAGTGCCAACCAACTACAAGGGCTTCGTATTCGTCTGTATGACTTATGGACTCTTTCGTTTTGGAGAGGAATGCCGGAATTTATACCTGCCTATTTTTTCTATATATACTTTTTATTTCGTGTGTCTCAGAGGTAACATTTGCAATGCGATCTATGTGGAAAATCAATGTAATTACCACTTAAAAAGTATGAGTTTGACACTAGTTTGGGGGCTGCCCAAGTTAGATTTAAGTCATAGTTTGGGGCCGACCTGAAATACTAGTAATACCGAGCTAAAATTTTAATTTGGAACCTCCTGAGATGAATCAATTTACTTGGTCTCGAATAGGAATCTCAGATCAGGACGTCCCAACAAATACTGCGATCAACATCATTTGTGGGCAGACAATATAGGGATATATACTTTAACGCTCAATTTATTATTATATATTACTATCAGTCACAGACAAGTTTCATTACGAGTATGGGTGTACAGTTTTTTATATAAATAGCATATCCACTTATATATTTGGCAAAACCAAGCAATACGTAAACTGACCAAAGTAAGGTAACAACATA
>JASANE010011055.1:0-25571 GCA_030248225.1 Trileptium ribeirensis
ATATGTTTAAGCGAAGAATACATTTTTCTTTAAACGTAAGACAAATGAAAAACTTAACACGAACAGCAGCAACAAGCTAAAAAATTGTAGTGTAAAGTCGTAAGCAAAACGCTCGTTTTATAGTATAACATTACAATCAAAAGCCGTGTGTGATGGCTATAAAATTTACTGCCATTCGTAAATGTTTCAACACATTATCTTGTACCAATACATCACTTTAGAGATCTTGATATCATGTAAGAAAATTTCCTTGAAAGTACTGATATAAACCACTAACCTACTAAGATAAAAATGCGTAATGCAATACCAGTAACTGGTTTACATACAAAGTAAGCGAATGTAAGAACCCATGCTATCCATATAATCACTCAGTCGCCAGACCATGCTGGAATAAATAATAAACCGTCGGGTATTATAAGCACTAGATCCTAGGAAACCTTGATTAAAAATGAGAAGTCAAAAACAAACTCCACAACGGAAGAAGCCTTCGACACGGGGTTTCCCCACAAAGGGCGATGACATTACGGCCCGTGTCGTATTATATTTTGTCCCCCATAAGGTATTATATTTTGTCCCCCATTATATTCTGTCCCCTCATCATATTTTATCTACATTTATGATAAATTTTTACAGTTTTAAATTTTGGTATGTAACGTAACACGAAACAACGTAACAATAAGCAAACAGTCACACAGATGTACTGGTATTCCGGCACATCATATACTTCCCAAATGATTCCATCAAATGGCGTGATTAATTTCGCCTCAAAGCAGTGGCACAGATGAGATCGCATGCGCTCCTGGTTATACACTTTCTCCGTTGGACACTGTCCATTGGCCAAGTCCACCATATAAGCAATGGCAAACAACCCGCAGTCGTTACCACCCTTCTGCGAGTTAACCGCCATCACAGCGAGCGCAATGCTTCCGTCTAGGGCAAAATTACCGTAGATCCGTAGCAAGCTCTCCCTGAGCTTGTCGCTTAACGCGAAAGAAAGCGGGTCGTACACCTTGACGTACCAGTTATCGATGGCTGTTGTAATCCAGTGATTTTCGTTGACATGGTGAATTTGAATATATTGTTCCCCAACAGTTGCATGGTCTTCTGCTTTAAGCACCGATAGCAGAGTGTCTTGTAGGCCTTTTATTTCAGGAAATTGAGCCTTAATCAAATTCTGAGCTGCGTTGATATGCTTGTCGTTTAACCAACCACCGTTCAGCAGAACGTCCCTGTCGTCATATGTTAGTGTAACGTCTCCAATGTGCACCCACATCTTATCACGTTGTAGGCGGACTTTGCTCGAAAAGTCAACTTCCTTCGGAATGAAATCAGGATCTATATATTTGGTAAGATTGCACTGATTAACCTTCTGATTAGTTTCATGGAGGGTGTAAGTACCCTTTTCTAGCACCTCCGAATTGTATACGGGCCACTACGGCGTCCGCCTAGCTTGTCCCCTTTACGCCCCCGTTTGCGCAAGTTCTCGAGAAACACCTTGTCCCCAACTGCAAAAGGCTGTAGCTTCCGTTTAGCATCATATGATGCCTTTTGCTTCCTTTGAGCCACTTTAATTGAATCGACGGCTTTATCCCTGGCGGCTTGGAGTGTCTGCTCAACCTGCACAAGCCTGGATGTCGGAGAACAAGACGCCTCACCACAAGGCTGCTCGTCACCTGCGGTTTCTATTTCAATCGGAAGAGTAGCGTGGGTTCCGTACATGAGATAGAAAGGGCTAACTTTTGAAGACTTCTGTGGCTTTATTCGATTTGCGAAGGCCACTGCCTGTATCCTTTTATCCCAGTCATTTCCGCTGCTATTGCAAATTTTCATGAGCTGCGTTTCCAATGTTTGGTTAAATCTTTCTGTTAACCCCTGTGTTTGTGGGTGATAGGCTGTAGAAATAGCCCTCTTGATCCCAAGTGATCTGCACATTTCCTCATTTAGGCGATTACAGAACTCTGAACCTTGATCTGTTTGCAAGACTCCCATCACGCCGTACCGATACACCAACTCCAACACGCAATTTGCGACATTGGCTGCTGTTTTATTCGACAGCGGCCATACTTCGGGCCAGCGGGTCAGGTATTCTGTTGCAACGCAAATGTACTTGTTACCCGCTGCTGTCTCAACCAAGGGACCGATTAAGTCCATGGACCACCGATGGAACAGCTTTTCGGAAACAGGTATTGGATGAAGCTGCGATGGAGCCGCTTTGAACCTGGGGTTTGCGCGCTGACATTCCAGGCATCCTCTCACAAAATCCGCAACGTCCTTAGTAAATCCTTTCCACCAGAAACGCTCCGCGACTTTTGCAACTGTTGCGTTGATTCCAAAGTGACACCCACCAATTTCGCTAGCGTGAATATCGGATATGATCTTCCGTTTTTCGTCATCACCGGCCACAACTCGACATTTTATCTTTCCGTCACCGCTAGTATGATATAATACGGGAGTGCCATTGATCAAGTCGTAGGACAGAGTTAGGCATTTACGTCTAAAAGCTCTCTTCTCCGATTTAGGCTCGCAATGATCCGGATATTCATTAGATTGCAAGTACCGTATAATTTCGTTATACTCTTTTTTATCCATAATGTTTTCTGAAATTAAAAGTAAATGGGGGACAGAATATAATGGGGGACAAAATATAATACCTTATGGGGGACAGAATATAATGGGGGACAAAATATAATACGACACCCGTCAAGCCATAGATATATCGTCCATTAATTTTCTTCTGTGGAAACATATTTTGTAAAACGAATAAATTTGGTTGCTATTTTTTTAAATCCAAATGTTTCTCTAAATTAATATTGCAACTTTTGCTTATAACATTTTATTTTAACAACTTTAATTCAGAAACGGGTAAGCGGGTTTGAATAATTACGTTCCTATTTTGTGCGTGTTGAAGTTGGCATATTCATTTCATACATACTTGTGTGCCTGTAACTCTGCCTTTTGAGGAGCTGATGTTGAATAATGCATGAGTAGACTTAAGCTGCGCTTCTTATCATCCTCTTTTGTCAAAACCAATTGTCACTAGTTGTTCACTGAACACAAATTTCATTTTTGCATTAAAGAACAGAAATTAGTCCGTTTGATATTTCATACATAATTTAAAATGTTAGCGAACACATTGGTGTTAAAGTACATGGGGCCCAATTGCATTCGCTCATGTCGTTATAGAACATAAATGTCTAAATGGATAGGGCTATTGAATCCAGGTTTTGTTCTCTAACAAAGATTTGTACATAGGTGTCAAAAGAGGATGGTTGGAGGCATCTTAAGTTTACTCTTGCATAAATCCTTCTTTTTCAAATGAATTTTGATTTACGTTTAAGAGTGAACATTTTGAACCAAAAAATATAATTTCACTCGTTATAAGTAGCTTGTAGTATAAAAACGAGCCGATCATTCCACGATTTTCACTACGCAAGTGACCTTAAGGGTTTACACATCGCTTTAGGTTATTCCTTTATCATGGTCGACTGAATCATAATGGTTCAAACTTTAAACTTGATCAAACAATCTACAACGACAAAATTACATTTGCCATCTATAAACGCGCGTTAGAGCCAATTTTAATTTCACGATGTTTTCATGCTCCTTGTCCAGCTCAGTACGCTAATATTGACAGAAGTTATGTGCATGGTACTGGTTTGACTATTTATATATGGCACATGTTATAAGCTGTATATCCAACGGGTCTTAGCGAAGCATCTTGTTCAAATAACTTATACAATAGAAACATAGCAGTATCGACTACCCATAGTTATGCGTCTGGTTAATTTTTGTTCAACCCTTTCATGCTGGAATTAAATTTTGTGTATCATGCAATGTTTGACAAAGCCATGGATCGAAGCCGGGATGTGCGGGCGAAACTTGTGTAGGCAAACCACTGAGCTATCTGGGAGCGCTGTTGCTCGGTTCCTTAAGGAACCTCACAAGGTGAACGAATAACGCACGGTCACACGTACGACATACGACAAACTCAGTAAACGCATCGACTTGCAATGTGCATTAGGCCATTTGGACCTAGCCGGCATGAAAATAACCTATTTACATATGGTCCAATAAAAGAGTAGTAGGCATATACGCAAATACATTGATTAGTTCGTATACAGAGGCGCCTCGGTTCGCAAATTCCCAACAACATTGGAAATATAACTATTTTTATTTGAAAAAACAGAAGACATAAAATATCGGTAAATCGGAAATCCTGCCGTCTGGGTATGTAATAAAAGCATGCACGCATTAAAAGTGCCGAGAGATATAATTCAGAATGAAATAGCAATTGAGTGCATTGCGGGTGTGGTCGTACATAGCTAAGACTAGTAAAAGAAGCAACTTGGGACTTACAAAATAATATGTACGGGTTATCTTCTTTTTATGTAAAACCGCATTAAATATAAAATTGCGTTTTTTTCTCGAATTGACGCACTAAAAACACAAAACTGGCCAGTCTAAGGTCGGGCAAAAGTGGGGAGAACATCGGGGGCCCATGTTCTTTCTCGGAGGAAATTTTAAAATGGATGAGGGAATAAATTTTGCTTAATAGTACTAAATATTTCCATATGTTCGTGTGGTTTCACTGCCTTGCATGTATGTTCAAGCTATAGAACGGCGTTTTAGCAATATAAATAATGGTGATTAATGATTAAAAAACAACTATAGTAACCTCATAGAGTACTCAATATCACAACGTTCCACCTTGCATTAGTTTCCTCGCATTATTGATCGTCTGGGGTACATACGCTGAGACGTCTGTGATTCTCGGGGTCCTTTCAAAAAAATTCGGAGTTATATGTTTAGCGTAAACAGAGGTAACAAATATCAAAATACACCTATTACAATTAATAGCACCGTTGAAATTAAAAATAATTGTGCCCAACGCAGGAAAACAAAATGTAACACCTGGACTAGTAGATTGATGGTTCGAAACACGAATTTTACAAAATATTCCACCTAAAAACGAGTAGAGCCCACCCACCAAAAACAGATGGTCCTGAGTGGTTTTGACTGCGGAGGCAAATGTATGGCCCAATTCCACGCCGGGTCGTGGATGTTCCACTGTTCCATTTTAATTTCTTTGGTGCAGTGGTTGCAGCCAATGGCTTCCCAGAGACCGGTTCAACCTATTTCCCACCACTTTGCAAACAATAGTTTCTTTACCCATTTCTCAAAGTTCCATGTTCGCCACAGTCTAATAAGCACAGGTGAAATGACGTTTGCTGCCAAAACGTGCAATTTGTCGCGTTATTGATGCGAAAAATCAATTGTAACAGTAATACTGATATTTTTGATTCGGGAGTGGAAAGAGAGACATGGTGCACGATGAAATAAAAAATTGTAAATTTTTTCGGGGCTTTGTTTTGACATTCAGGGTTTTTCGGGGTCTTTTGCGTGTTTCGGGGTTTTTCGGGGCTGCAGCCATTGTGGGTACAGATGTATGTACGGTTAGGCAAACGATACACCCAACAAATTAAATTGACAAAAAATTAGCTTCGTAAACAATAGTTTCAGCTTTGTAATTAGGTAATATTTATACTCGCCGGCTTGCTAGGACTACGACATTCGTATGCTCGAGTCTGAGACGGTCGAAGTGCCTTAGCCGCAACAGGCCACACTGAAAACAGGTGATACGTACACAGAGCGACTATAGCAGTGGAAACCTAGATAGACCAACACATTGATTAATCAGCAGATCGACGGAATCACCATTAATTACAGTAGAATGTTGAGGTACAGGAAGAAAAACTAACGACATCGAACGAAACTTTGTTTTACATCCATGCAGCACTATTACCGGCAAACTGAACTAAACCGGATTTTTTTATCAGAACTACAGCAAATAGGACACGTTACACATGATGTACCTGAACAATATTTTGACCACCAGCTTGTTGTTCCGACATGTTCGGAAAGGAATCCGCCAACACAACGGGTATCGTATATCTTGGATCAAGTCTTAACAAATCCGACCACATCCGAGGGTGGATTTTCGACACAGGACACTCGCGACTAGCGACACCCAACGAGCAAGCAAAGCATGTGCGTAGCAATTATTCACGGCAAGCGCCCTCCTGTAGGCTTATGGCTAGTGTAAAATCAGCTAAAATTTAATCAGCGCTTCACGGAGACCAGGTATCGGCATCGAAGGTGGCACAGCACGAATAAGTACTATCGGTCAACATGTGTACCAACGTTTTCCATAAGTATGCGTACAAATTCCGGCCGTGTGAGGAATCGCAATCAGATCTTGCCAGAGATCGTTATCATCGCGTTCCTTCAGAACTCTATTCCTGTACAGAAATTATTATGTAAACAACATTTGGCGTCTTAACAAAAGATGATTAAATTGTCGGAAGCCAAACCAGTAAAACGTTTAACCCTCAGCGTAGATACATACTTTTATATACATCTTAAGTGATATGCATACTTTGTTTGCTGGAAATATTGTTTCATGAGTGAATAATTAGTTTTCTGACTACAAATAGCTTTATACTGTTAATTATATATAAATTACCGAACATGACCATGCACATGCAAGCGCGGTTGACGTTTCTGCGTGTGTCCGCGCTTAAACGCGTTTATGCTTTAATCGCCTTTAAGCAGATTTGCATTTATGTACGTTTAAAAAGGCTCGTCAAATTTCAAAAATATTGTAAATAAATTAACAACAAAATTCTATATTCATAAACAAATTTATATCGAGCGAATCGCATAACCATAAACAATATTTTGGTGAATACTGTATAACACTTAAGAGGTCAGAAATTTTTGATCGTTTTTCGTACAAACATACTGACGGTTTTTCCATTAATTTAACGAAAGTTCATAGCGTTAAAGTAAAAAATTATTCAATAAAATTTTTTGCATTTATTTAGCGTATTTCTTTTACGAAATGATTGATTGCGGCATTGTTGGCTTTCGTTTTGGTTCATTTCTGTGAACTTAATCCATATTGTAGATGTATGTGTGAATTTACGTGTTCTGTGCGCATGTGCAGTTATTTTGTGTCCGTGACTGTAGTTCTCTAGGAATCTGGAAATTTGCACAAAGGAGAACAAATTTTCTATTTTAATAATATTTTGACTGACGAAAATGACACAAGAAATAAATTATGTAAGAAATTTAAAAATGCTATATTGTAATTAGAATGTTTTAAACTAAAAATTTAAAAAATAATACCATCATAAACAAATTATGCATGACACTTTAAGCGGTCAGGTTCTGGCTGTCCATAGGGGATGGGTTCTCCCAAACCCATGTCCGCCCCCCACCCGCGAACCTTGTTCAATTTCCAAATTTTTTTATGTCTCAAAATTTATATTTTTTTTTGCTAATTATTTTTTAAACATTAATTACCACTATTTTAATGCTAAATATTTTTTCAGCTTGAATACTTATTGAGAAATGCATGAAAATTTTTTTGTATTTTTAGATATTCCCCCTCCCCTCTGAAATGAACATGCCATTGTAGTTGTTTCTGTTGTGTTCTATGTAAACTATTTCGTGATCTGAAAAATGGCTTTGTGTCGATCTCAAAAGAGACTCACAGCTAAAATATATAAGAATTGGAAATAGTCTGCAGTCGTTGGATTTAGCGTCCCCTTTGCAGCGTGCAAAACATTAACAATCATGGTCTATATTTGTTTGGTTTTTTTTTGTCTCTACTAAAACAAAAAAAAAAAAAAAAATCATAAAAAAAAAAATATAACCAAAAAAAAAAACACAAACAAACCCAAAAACAATAGACAAAAAAAAAAAAAAAAACATATATAATTTATATAAAAAAACACAAAAAAAAAAAAAAAAAAAAAAAAAAAAAAAAAAATTTGTGAATTTGGAACGCAGCCCTCACTTTGGGAGTTATTGATAAATTTTAAAGCCACCTTATGTTGACGGAAAAGCCCAACTCTCAGTGAAAATATGGCAGTAATGCGATGTCAAAACTAAGCTAGAAACCCTGGAACAACGTGACCTTATGATTATGGGGCTTGCACCACCAACCACTGCGTCACACAGCCACAGTGTGTTATTCTATAAACAAGAATAATTTGAAATTATGAACAATCTTTAAGTAATGTGATAAAAGTTTGCTTCTTTGGCGCATTTATAGATATTTGTTATAAAAACATACCCAATCATGATTTTGTATATGTATTTTTTAAAGGACTTGATGACAATTGATCGTGATTTGGCAGTGCGTTTGTTGCTCAATAACGAAGATGCATTGCCCGCGGAAACTGTCGTCAAGCAGCTTAGTCGGCAGCCCGAGCTTCAACTTGCCTATCTTGATCGACTATTTGCGCGTGGAGAGGGTGCTGGATTTGCTAACCTCGCGATTAGTCTTTATGCCGTACATAATACAAAGCGATTGCTGCCTTTCTTGAGAGACTGTGCCGAGCATTATAATATTGATGCTGCGTTGGAGGTTTGTCGTTCGAAACGGCTGTTGAAAGAGACTGTGTTTTTACTTGCACGGTCGGGAAATAGTCGCGAGGCACTTCGGGTGATTATACGTGATTCGGGAGATATTATACAGGTTAGTTTTTTACAGTTATTTTATTTGATGTTTTGTAATCTTATCAGAACGTAGTGAAACGTAGTGGAGATTGTGTGTTGCAGTGGTGAAATCTTTTAAATTCCGTCTGTGTGTGATCGGCCATAACTCGAGAACGCCTTACGGATTTTCATGATCTTGGGCTCATTCGAACCGGCATATTGTATTTACCGTTGTACATTCCCGAGCGTTTTTTGATTTGGGGTCTGGTTCTGAGATCAGAGGTCAAAATGTGGATTTTTTGGTCCCATTTTACGTCATTTAATAACCTTCACAGAAGCAAGGTTATTTTATCTTGACTTTCGAACTTTTTTCTGCTTGGTTTTGTTTCATAGTAAAATGATAAATGCCGATGTCATTTTTTTGTTTTTCGATTAATACTCCGGTTCTACAGTCATGGGGTTTGAGGTACGGGGGTATGGCGCCCCAATGGTTCCTCGACCCAGAATTTTATAATTTGTTCTGACGGCTGATAACTTTTACCTGGGAATTTTCTGGCATGGAAACTCATTGCCGGTGGCAGTTTTACTCTGTGACCCATGGTTCCACGGGTACAGGGGTACGACGCCCCATGGTTCGGGTCAGAGGTCAAAATGAGGGTTTTTTCAACCCATTTTAGTATCCTTCACGGAAGCAAGCTTATTTTTATCTTATGTTTCGATTTTTATCTTATGTTTCGAATTTTTTTCTGGCTGGTTTTATTTCATAGTAAAATTAATAATGACAATGCCTCTTTTTTGTTTTTCGATTATGGCTCCAGTAACTATGGCTTCAGTTATGGGGTTTGAGGTATGGTGCCCCAATGGCTCCTTGACCCAAATTTTTCTGACATCCTGGGCGTCTGAAAAGTTTCACTTGTTTTTTGGCATGGGAAATTCGTTGCCGGTGTTGGTTCTGCTACGTGACCTATGGTCCCTGAGCACGGGGATATGGTGCCCCCAAGGTTCGGAGTCAGAGAGCAAAATAAAGGTTTTTACTTCATTTTTGTACCCTTCACGGAAGCAAGGTTATTTTTATCTTAACTTTCGAATTTTTTCTTTGGTTGGTTTTAGTTTATAGTAAAATGATAAATGCCGATGACTCTTTTTTGTTTTTCGATTACGGCACCGGTTCATGGAGTTTGACGTATTGCACCTCCGTGGTTCGTCGCCCCAAAATTCGAAAATTTGTTCTGCCGTCCTGGGCGGCTGAAAAGTTATACTTGGGGGTTTTCGGGTATGGCAAACTCATTGCTGGTGTTGATTTTTCTCTGCGATCTATGGTTCTATGGGTACGGGGGTATGGCGCCGCCATGGTTCGTCGACCCAAAGTTCCTATTTTTACTGTTACGTCCTGGGAGGCTGATAGATTGCACTTGGGGTTTTGGGCATGGGAAACTTATTGCCGGTGTTAGTTTTGTTCTAACTTGTGCGGTATTGTGTGATATCCATATATAGCATGTCGATGCATGCTATCGAGTGTTTATTGGCTACGCATGCAAAAGGCGTAGGTGTGCCCTATGCTTCACTACGTTCTGCAATCTCGATAGAGTTACTAGTATTTAGTAAGCGCGAGCTCCTGGCTAGTCCAAAGTGGGGAGGGGGGCGGGCATTTTCGGCTGCCCCGGCAAAACGGAGGTACCCCCGGCAAAAATTCGGGTACCCCTGGCTCAAAGCCCCCTCTGAGAAAAATAAACGGCAAAATCCGGCAAAAAAATTGCCCCCCCCCGGCAGAATCCGGGACCCCCGCCCCGCCGACAGGTGAGCCGGGGGGCCTCTGGCAAAATCCGGCACGCCCCCCCCTGACAGGTGAGCCGGGGGGCCCCGGCTATAATTTCCAAAGCTTGGACTAGCCAGATCTCACCATTGTCTTCGTAGCAGCTACGTAAATTAACAGCAGCATTAAACGCAAGCATGGATAAGAAAATAACTGCGTGCTTACGGTAACTTACATACATAACATTGCATTCGTGCAGAGAAAGCGTCTATAGTAGCCCAATAAGTGAAAAGCAAAGTACATTGTTATCCCATAGGTGTTGATGTATGGGATGACAACACCTAATTGTAGAACCCCTCAAATCAAGTCACCGCCTGGGGATTCCGCACCGCAACCGCTCCGGTAAATTTTCAGTAATACACAGTACTCGCCAGAAATGAGTACTGTTCTTTCAAAAGAATTCATTGTTTTAGAAATATATTTTGTAGCGCTGGTCGAAGTTTGTTCGAGAATTCTTCGCGAGGACATAATTAAATCTTGTTCGATTTCTGTTCGTTTATTCGAAATACGACCGTCGTTTCTGGCGAGCACTGTTTACCTCGAATACACAAAGCCATTTTTCAGGAGCATTCACGAAATTAGGTTTACATAGAACACTGATCAGAAACAACTACAAATGGCATGTTCATTCTCGGGGGGGGGAAATTAAAAGTGGGGGATTTTGCTTAAAAATACAAAATATTTTCATGCATTTTTACTACCGTGAACGTATTTTCAAGCTGAAAAACGATATTTTAGCATTATAAATAGTGGTAATTAATGTTTAAAAAATAATTAGCAAACAAGAAATATAAATTTTGAGACATAAAAAAATTTGGAATTAGTTGAACAAGGGGGTTTCGGCCGGGTGGGGGGACGGACATGGGGGATTTGGGAAGAGGGGGTCCCCCCATCCCCCCTGTGGACAGGCCAGGGCCTCTAATAACCGCTTGAAGTGTCATGCATAATTCGTTTATGATGGTTTTTCATTTTATTAAATTTTTAGTTGTTTTAAAACATTCTAATTACAATATAGCATTTTTAAATTTCTTACAGTAATTTATTTCTTGGTGTCATTTCGTCAGTCGAAATATTATTAAAATAGAAAATTTGTTCTCCTTTGTGCAAATTTTCAAGATTTCTTGGAGAACTACAGTCACGGACACAAATAACTGCACATGCGCACGCACATAAACACGGTTAAACTCACACATACATCTACAATCTGGATTAAGTTCACAGAAATTGAATCCAAACGAAATCCAACAATGCCGCAATCGATCGATTTTCGTAAAAGAAATACGCTAAATTAAATGCAAAAATTTTTATTGAATAATTTTTTTACTTTAACGCTATTGAATTTCGTTAAATTAATGGAAAAACCGTCCAGTCATGTTTGTACGAAAACGATCGAAATTTTCTGACCTCTTAAGTGTTATACAGTATTCACCAAAATGATTGTGGGTCTCTGGCGATTCGCTCGATATAAATTTGTTATGAATATAGAATTTTGTTGTTAATTTATTTACAATATTTTGAAATTTTTGAGCGAGCCTTTAAACGTACATGAATGCAAATCTGCTTAAAGGCGATTAAAGCGTAAACGCGTTTAAGCGCGGACACACGCAGAAACGTTCAACCGCGCTTGCATGTGCGCATGCGTTCATTGTTCGGTAAATTCTGTATATAATTAACAGTATAAAGCTATTTGTAGTCAGAAACTAGGTATTCACTCATGAAACAATATTTCCAGCAAACAAAGTATTGCATTATGCACTTAGGATGTATATAAAAGTATGTACTACACTGAGGGTTAAACATTTTACTGGTTTGGCTTCCGACAATTTAATCATCATTTTGTTAGGACACCAGAATGTTGTTTACATAATAATTTCTGTTACAGGCAATAGAGTTCTGTAAGGAACACGATGATAACGATCTCTGGCAAGATCTGATTGCACATTCCGTCACACGGCCGGAATTTGTACGCATACTTATGGAAAACATTGGTACACATGTTGACCCGATAGTACTTATTCGTGCTGTGCCACCTTCGATGCCGATACCTGGTCTCCGTGAAGCGCTGATTAAAATTTTAGCTGATTTTACACTAGCCATAAGCCTACAGGAGGGCGCTTGCCGTGCAATAATTGCTGACGCACATGCTTTGCTTGCTCGTTGGGTGTCGCTGCAGTCGCGAGCTGTCCGTGTGTCGAAAGATGCTACGTGCCTCGGATGTGGTCGGCATTTGTTAAGACTTGATCCAAGATATACGATACCCGTTTGCGTGTTTGTTTGCGGGCATTCCTTTCACGAAACATGTGCGGCTCAACAACAAGCTGGTGGTTCAACAATTATTGTTTCAGGTACATCATGTGTAACGTGTCCTATTTGCTGTAGTTCTGATAAAAAAATCCGGTTTAGTTCAGTTTGCCGGTAATAGTGCTGCATGGATGTAAAACAAAGTTTCGTTCGATGTCATTAGTTTTTCTTCCTGTACCTCAACATTCTACTGTAATTAATGGTGATTCCGTCGATCTGCTGATTAATCAATGTGTTGGTCTACCTAGGTTTCCACTGCTATAGTCGCTCTGTGTACGTATCACCTGTTTTCAGTGTGGCCTGTTGCGGCTAAGGCACTTCGACGGTCTCAGACTCGAGCATACGAATGTCGTAGTCCTAGCAAGCCGGCGAGTATAAATATTACCTAATTACAAAGCTGAAACTATTGTTTACGAAGCTAATTTTTTGTCAATTTAATTTGTTGGGTGTATCGTTTGCCTAACCGTACATACATCTGTACCCACAATGGCTGCAGCCCCGAAAAACCCCGAAACACGCAAAAGACCCCGAAAAACCCTGAATGTCAAAACAAAACCCCGAAAAAATTTACAATTTTTTATTTCATCGTGCACCATGTTCTCTACTTCCACTCCCGAATCAAAAATATCAGTATTACTGTTACAATTGATTTTTCGCATCAATAACGCGACAAATTGCACGTTTTTGGCAGCATAACCTCATTTCACCTGTGCTTATTAGACTGTGTGGTCGCAACATGCGAACTTTGAGAAATGGGTAAAGAAACTATTGTTTGCAAAGTGGTGGGAAATAGGTTGAACCGGTCTCTGGGAAGCCATTGGCTGCAAACCACTGCACCAAAGAAATTAAAATTGCGAACAGTGGAACATCCACGACCCGGCGTGGAATTGGGCCATACATTTGCCTCCGCAGTCAAAACCACTCAGGACCATCTGTTTTTGGTGGGTGGGCTCTACTCGTTTTTAGGTGGAATATTTTGTAAAATTCGTGTTTCGAACCATCAATCTACTAGTCCAGGTGTTACATTTTGTTTTCCTGCGTTGGACACAATTATTTTTAATTTCAACGGTGCTATTAATTGTAATAGGTGTATTTTGATATTTGTTACCTCTGTTTACGCTAAACATATAACTCCGAATTTTTTTGAAAGGACCCCGAGAATCACAGACGTCTCAGCGTGTGTACCCCAGACGATCAATAATGCGAGGAAACTAATGCAAGGTGGTACGTTGTGATATTGAGTACTCTATGAGGTTACTATAGTTGTTTTTTAATCATTAATCACCATTATTTATATTGCTAAAACGCCGTTCTATAGCTTGAACATACATGCAAGGCAGTGAAACTACACGAAAATATGGAAATATTTAGTACTATTAAGCAAAATTTATTCCCTCATCCATTTTAAAATTTCCTCCGAGAAAGAACATGGGCCCCCGATGTTCTCCCCACTTTTGCCCGACCTTAGACTGGCCAGCTTTTGTGTTTTTAGTGCGTTCAATTCGAGAAAAAAACGCAATTTTATATTTAATGCGGTTTTACAGAAAAGAAGATAACCCATTACATATTATTTTGTAAGTCCCCAAGTTGCTTCTTTTACTAGTCTTAGCTATGTACGTACCACACCCACAATGCAACTCAATTGCTATTTCATTCTGAATTATATCTCTCGGCACTTTTAATGCGTGCATGCTTTTATTACATACCCAGACGGCAGGATTTCCGATTTACCGATATTTTATGTCTTTTTCTGTTTTTTCAAATAAAAATAGTTATATTTCCAATGTTGTTGGGAATTTGCGAACCGAGGCGCCTCTGTATACGAACTAATCAATGTATTTGCGTATATGCCTACTACTCTTTTATTGGTCCATATGTAAATAGGTTATTTTCATTAATCCTTTCATGCCGGCTAGGTCCAAATGGCCTAATGCACATTGCAAGTCGATGCGTTTACTGAGTTTGTCGTATGTCGTACGTTTGACCGTGCGTTGTTATTCGTTCACGTTGTGAGGTTCCTTAAGGAACCGAGCAACAGCGCTCCCAGATAGCTCAGTGGTTTGCCTACACAAGTTTCGCCCGCACATCCCGGCTTTGATCCATGGCTTTGTCAAACATTGCATGATACACAAAATTTAATTCCAGCATGAAAGGGTTGAACAAAAATTAACCAGACGCATAACTATGGGTAGTCGATACTGCTATGTTTCTATTGTATAAGTTATTTGAACAAGATGCTTCGCTAAGACCCGTTGGATATACAGCTTATAACATGTGCCATATATAAATAGTCAAACCAGTACCATGCACATAACTTCTGTCAATATTAGCGTACTGAGCTGGACAAGGAGCATGAAAACATCGTGAAATTAAAATTGGCTCTAACGCGCGTTTATAGATGGCAAATGTAATTTTGTCGTTGTAGATTGTTTGATCAAGTTTAAAGTTTGAACCATTATTATTCAGTCGACCATGATAAAGGAATAACCTAAAGCGATGTGTAAACCCTTAAGGTCACTTGCGTAGTGAAAATCGTGGAATGATCGGCTCGTTTTTCTACTACGAAGCTACTTATAACGAGTGAAATTATATGCTTTGGTTCAAAATGTTCACTCTTAGACGTAAATCAAAATTCATTTGAAAAAGAGGATTTATGCAAGAGTAAACTTAAGATGCGCCCCAACCATCCTCTTTTGATACCATGTACAAATCTTTGTCAGAGAACAAAACCTGGATTTCAATAGCCCTATCCGATTTAGACATTTATGTTCTATAACGACATGAGCGAATGCAATTGGGCCCCTGTACTTTAACACCAATGTGTTCGCGAACATTTTCAAATTATGTATGAAATATCAAACGGACTAATTTCTGTTCTTTAATGCAAAAATGAAATTTGTGTTCAGTGAACAACTGAGTGACAATTGGTTTTGACAAAAGAGGATGATAAGGAGCGCAGCTTAAGTCTACTCATGCATTATTCAACATCAGCTCCTCAAAAGGCAGAGTTACAGGCACACAAGTATGTATGAAATGAATATGCCAACTTCAACACGCACAAAATAGGAACGTAATTATTCAAACCCGCTTACCCGTTTCTGAATTAAAGTTGTTAAAATAAAATGTTATAAGCAAAAGTTGCAATATTAATTTAGAGAAACATTTGGATTTAAAAAAATAGCAACCAAATTTATTCGTTTTACAAAATATGTTTCCACAGAAGAAAATTAATGGACGATATATCTATGGCTTGACGGGTGTCGTATTATATTTTGTCCCCCATTATATTCTGTCCCCCATTTACTTTTAATTTCAGAAAAAAATATGGATAAAAAAGAGTATAACGAAATTATACGGTACTTGCAATCTAATGAATATCCGGATCATTGCGAGTCTAAATCGGAGAAGAGAGCTTTTAGACGTAAATGCCTAACTCTGTCCTACGACTTGATCAATGGCACTCCCGTATTATATCATACTAGCGGTGACGGAAAGATAAAATGTCGAGTTGTGGCCGGTGATGACGAAAAACGGAAGATCATATCCGATATTCACGCTGGCGAAATTGGTGGGTGTCACTTTGGAATCAACGCAACAGTTGCAAAAGTCGCGGAGCGTTTCTGGTGGAAAGGATTTACTAAGGACGTTGCGGATTTTGTGAGAGGATGCCTGGAATGTCAGCGCGCAAACCCCAGGTTCAAAGCGGCTCCATCGCAGCTTCATCCAATACCTGTTTCCGAAAAGCTGTTCCATCGGTGGTCCATGGACTTAATCGGTCCCTTGGTTGAGACAGCAGCGGGTAACAAGTACATTTGCGTTGCAACAGAATACCTGACCCGCTGGCCCGAAGTATGGCCGCTGTCGAATAAAACAGCAGCCAATGTCGCAAATTGCGTGTTGGAGTTGGTGTATCGGTACGGCGTGATGGGAGTCTTGCAAACAGATCAAGGTTCAGAGTTCTGTAATCGCCTAAATGAGGAAATGTGCAGATCACTTGGGATCAAGAGGGCTATTTCTACAGCCTATCACCCACAAACACAGGGGTTAACAGAAAGATTTAACCAAACATTGGAAACGCAGCTCATGAAAATTTGCAATAGCAGCGGAAATGACTGGGATAAACGGATACAGGCAGTGGCCTTCGCAAATCGAATAAAGCCACAGAAGTCTTCAAAAGTTAGCCCTTTCTATCTCATGTACGGAACCCACGCTACTCTTCCGATTGAAATAGAAACCGCAGGTGACGAGCAGCCTTGTGGTGAGGCGTCTTGTTCTCCGACATCCAGGCTTGTGCAGGTTGAGCAGACACTCCAAGCCGCCAGGGAAAAAGCCGTCGATTCAATTAAAGTGGCTCAAGGGAAGCAAAAGGCATCATATGATGACGGAAGCTACAGCCTTTTGCAGTTGGGGACAAGGTGTTTCTCGAGAACTTGCGCAAACGGGGGCGTAAAGGGGACAAGCTAGGCGGACGCCGTAGTGGCCCGTATACAATAGCGGAGGTGCTAGAAAAGGGTACTTACACCCTCCATGAAACTAATCAGAAGGTTAATCAGTGCAATCTTACCAAATATATAGATCCTGATTTCATTCCGAAGGAAGTTGACTTTTCGAGCAAAGTCCGCCTACAACGTGATAAGATGTGGGTGCACATTGGAGACGTTACACTAACATATGACGACAGGGACGTTCTGCTGAACGGTGGTTGGTTAAACGACAAGCATATCAACGCAGCTCAGAATTTGATTAAGGCTCAATTTCCTGAAATAAAAGGCCTACAAGACACTCTGCTATCGGTGCTTAAAGCAGAAGACCATGCAACTGTTGGGGAACAATATATTCAAATTCACCATGTCAACGAAAATCACTGGATTACAACAGCCATCGATAACTGGTACGTCAAGGTGTACGACCCGCTTTCTTTCGCGTTAAGCGACAAGCTCAGGGAGAGCTTGCTACGGATCTACGGTAATTTTGCCCTAGACGGAAGCATTGCGCTCGCTGTGATGGCGGTTAACTCGCAGAAGGGTGGTAACGACTGCGGGTTGTTTGCCATTGCTTATATGGTGGACTTGGCCAATGGACAGTGTCCAACGGAGAAAGTGTATAACCAGGAGCGCATGCGATCTCATCTGTGCCACTGCTTTGAGGCGAAATTAATCACGCCATTTGATGGAATCATTTGGGAAGTATATGATGTGCCGGAATACCAGTACATCTGTGTTAAAGCTGTATGACTGTTTGCTTATTGTTACGTTGTTTCGTGTTACGTTACATACCACAATTTAAAACTGTAAAAATTTATCATAAATGTAGATAAAATATGATGAGGGGACAGAATATAATGGGGGACAAAATATAATACCTTATGGGGGACAAAATATAATACGACACGGGCCGTAATGTCATCGCCCTTTGTGGGGAAACCCCGTGTCGAAGGCTTCTTCCGTTGTGGAGTTTGTTTTTGACTTCTCATTTTTAATCAAGGTTTCCTAGGATCTAGTGCTTATAATACGCGACGGTAAATATTCATATTCTATTCCAGCATGGTCTGGCGACTGAGTGATTATATGGATAGCACGGGTTCTTAGATTCGCTTACTTTGTATGTAAACCAGTTATGGTATTGCATTACGCATTTTTATCTTAGTAGGTTAGTGGTTTATATCAGTACTTTCAAGGAAATTTTTTTACATGGTATTAAGATGTCTTAAGTGATGTATTGGTACAAGATAATGTGTTGAAACATTTACGAATGGCAGTAAATTTTATAGCCATCACACACGGCTTTTGATTGTAATGTTATACTATGAAACGAGCGTTTTGCTTACGACTTTACACTACAATTTTTTAGCTTATTGCTGCTGTCCGTGCTAAGTTTCATTTGTTTCTCTATGTTTAAGAAATGTATTCTTCGCTTAAACATATCTTCAGTTAGCATTATGCTTTTGTTTCTCCCTTTGTTCTGCAGCCTCAGACGGCTATCTCGCCTGCCGTTCTAGCCTATTTTTTGCCGTTGGAAACGTGTGTGCGGTCGCGCGGTTCATCGTGTCATCTATTCTACTCGTGCCAATTTTGATTGATAGTAACGTACTGCTTATATGCAGTATTGCAGCACAAGTTTATATATAAAAGCGTTGCGATTCTGTCACTCGATACTCGCGACATTAGTTCTGCTAAGATTTTATTATATGGATAATAAGGGGTTTTACGTTGTGGGCCTGCTTTGCTTTACGTTTCACAGTTCGTCTACAGGATTTTGGTGTAATGCGTCTTTCACACAGAAGTGCGCGCACTAACTGCACACCGTAGACACGACGCGCAACAATTGCACGCAAAATGAAGGCAACGGCTTTCCATTGCACGCAAAATGAAGACAACGGCTTTCCATTGCCCGCAAAATGCTATATACGCACTTCTATTACTACATGTCGAGTGAAATATTGCTGACTATGACAATGCGACTAGAGCAATGGTAGCGTCTATGTCTACAGCTTGCGTGCAATGGTTGCTACCATATCTACATAAATGTGCATTCGCATCAACCATATCGGCATCTTTGTACAATTAGAAATAGTAGCGTCTATATTTGTACGCTTGCGTGCAACTGGTTGATATACATATCTACAACAAGCGTGCAATCGCAGCAACCATATCCCCTCCTCTGGCGTCCTTCTCCTCCAGTTTGATATTGGTGCCCCCTACAAGTTGATATTGGTGCCCCTTCCTCCAGTTTGATATTAGGTGCTATGGTGCTTGTAGGCATATAATGTTATTGATACATTGCTGAATACATTCGAAAAAATATTGTCGGGACTTGTAAGCAAGTGTTTTGATTCTGAGCACATTAGTATATACAATTTAACTATTGCTTCGGGAGCCGCAGTTCGCGGTACACCCAATGTATACGATGGTTATAGCAAATATGTGCTCAGTGAAAAGTTTTTTTGTGTACATATGTAATCAACACATGCAGCAAACCACTTCTAAGAGGTACACGTTGATTAGTTAGCGTAGTTACCGAACAATAGTTGGTCCCAAATATCTTCTTATACTATTTAAAATTACTACTAATGCGTATTCTCTATGTGTCTATCCAAGTGTATAATCAGCCGCCAATCGCTATATTTGTTGCTTTATAACAGAACATTTCGCTCGAATCGGCAATATGTCCATCCATTAAAATTGTACAATTAATAATATAAATATATATACAATTACAAGTTCAATACAACGTATTGAATTTCCCTGCATAATGCATCGGTTGTTATACACCATCAATGGGTAGAGTAAGTCAAATTTGTGCAAACAATAGCGAAGCAAACTACATATAACGGGTGAATGTTCAGAATTAAATTTACATTTAACTTCATAGATACCTATTTTATCAATGAAACGGGAGCATGCCAAAGTAGTGGTGGCGCAACCCTATTCCTCACACCATAAATATCCAAGTTCCGTCGAGTCATGGTGATAGATAGTTCGGGGAGATGTAGGCCGAGGAGGCTAATCAACAATTTTTCGCATTATCCCAATTTTGGACCATTCCGACCTTGTTGGGTTGGGCGAACAAAGGGGTTTTAGGGTTATTTTATCCGGCAAATACATTAGTTTCATTGTCTTACATCCATATCGAGCAGGTCTGTAACCCTGTGGCGGCCCCCAGGGGTTGAAACTCATATTTAGGCCAAAAATTGTCAAATTATCGAAACCTATCTTTGCTTTGTAGTCTGAGTAGACCACTGTTTCAATTTTAGAGCGATATCAAAGTTGACATGATATGTTGATGTAATTTTATGAGAATATTTTCTTTGTTAAACATTGTTGGCGTAACAATTGTAAAATTTAAAACTGTACGATTGCTGTTTTCATTGAGTGAAGTTCGCTACGGCGACATCGAATTGCTTGACAAGAAGTTATATAAAAGCCAATTAATGTAGAAGCCGGTTGCATTAATGTTTACATAAAGTCTCGCAGCAAATGTAATTCTGTGTTTGTCGTGGATTTATCCTGTGCGTATCGCACTACGTTTGAATAATGCGAAATTTCTTTGCATAGAATGGACTACATATTATAAAAGAAGATCTTTAGATTTACTACTGGCCGAAAATATTCGGGAAATTATGCAGAATTTATAACATAGACTAATATCGTCTTCTGCACATGATTTAGTGAGAAAAAATAACAAACAAGCGCAAATTTGAAAAAATATTGCACAATACAGGACGAGATGAGACGATTCATTTGAAAGCTGATGTGATCGATTTACACTTTTTGGAAGGGCACTACGTTCCCTGAAATCACGTGTACCGTACTTTATTGCATCTGCCATTGCACAGGTTTCAAGGGTGCTGAAATCTATCGAGAAATTTATTTAAATGTATCTGTGTCCTATTTGCTCTCTCTACCCCCCTGGGGTGCCGAAAGGCTCCCCCGCCACGAGGGCCCAGTTACCCCTTTTGGAACTTGGATCTTGGTCTATGTATGCGTACCGTAATCGGACATTAGGAAGGGTGTCGGTTAATTTATGGTCGGGGTAGTTAGGTTTTTGTTTGGGGGGCGGGGGGTTCCGGACTATAAGGGGACAACTATCTACTCTCATGAACATGTATGGTTCTTACAGTCCTGCAATATGACCAGCAATAGGCACTACCATTGCGCAAACATGCAGATATGGTTGCTGCGATTGCACGTTGTTGTAGATATGGTATCAACCATTGCACGCAGGCTATAGATATAGACGCTACTATTGCTCTAGCCACATAGTCATAGTAAGCAATATTTCACTCGACATGTGGTAATAGAAGCGCATTATTAGCGTTTTGGGGGCAATGGAAAGCCGTTGTCTTCATTTTGCGTGCAATCGTTGCGCGCCGTGTCTACGGTGTGCAGTTCGTGCACGCACTTTTGTGTGAAAGGCGCATAAGTGTGTGTTTTGCATTCCCGCAGAAATGTGAAAACCACTCAGTCGGGATTACTTGGTCCAAATTATCAAGGTCATTCTGCTCCAGCCGCATTGCGAGATGATGTGCCAAACGATAATAATGCGTCTGTTATTTGTGTTGATTTCACGGTTTGTTAACGTATTGGGGTTTTTTATACGTTATTTACAGATGAGCTAGTCTGCTTATGACCTGTATTCATAATTTGCTAGTTTCCTGCACTTGCAAAAATTGCTGGTTGACCAAATAACTTCCATGATTTCACGTTAGCTTTTGCGTGTATGCGTTGTGACAATTTTTCCCGTGTTTATCGCTGTGATTGCATCAACCAAGTAGATTATGCTATACCTATACATCGTTGAATAGAGCAGCGGCTCAGTGTGCGCTTACAATGATGTCGGTGTAACTGGAAATTTTTACTTCCGGAGTAATAATTTGCTCGCAATTAAGCCACAGGCAATTTTTACTCCTCATAAAGCCATGCATCAACATTTCACTACGTGGAGGTTTGCTCGCGCTATATAGGGGATCGAATAGTGGTAATCGCTCACGAAGCAAAACTACAATGGTTTTATCTAGCTCAGTGCCTAAGTTTCGATATACGGAATCAGTCATAGTCAAGATTAAATAAATATTACAAATTTATTTGGCGGATATAACAAAACATTATTTTTTAACGTCTTATCCAACGGCCAGTGTTGAAGTCAAACCGACGGCCTGGACAGTCTTCGGCCGGCCGGTGCCTTTTCACGTCTAATGCCCAACACTAGTTGCGAACCCTAATCCGCCAAGTCTTCCACAATATCAAAATGATCCGCACCAGTATTTATCAAGTATAATCTAACGTCCCTGACCCTCACTTCCCAACACAACCGTATGATATTCTGGACATACCTATTTTCGAATAACTTTAGATTCTGGCTGTACTATAATTGGTGTGTAAGAGAAGATGGCAGTGTTAATCAGGGCGGCGGTTGCCAATACAATCGAATTTCGAGTTATTTGTGTTGCAGTCAACTTTATGTTCAATGCTGTATATATTACAACTAGGCAACAGTCTGTAGTTTATGTTAGGATAAATTTGTTCAGCGATAAATTGAAAACTACATTTTGCTAAATTTCTATTGCTTAGTAACTGGTATCTGCGATTAGACTGCCTGTCATCGATGGCTACATTCAAGTCACACCCTGCTATAATATAATGGTTACTTTAATATTTGCCGTACAGCTGAAGAAGGACCACCGTTTTAATCCTGAATATGCCTGCATATATCTAGGGCAGGCACCCATCGGCAATATTGTTTTCTTTCGTGAGATCAACGAACTTCGAGTAAGTTTCAATGCTCTCCATATATCGCATAACGGCATTTCGAATCGCAAGATGGCTTTTATGTTGCATTTCGAACCCGATTTGCAATAGTAAATATAACGAAAAACAATTTCCAGCTGTTTTCATGGGCTGTATTATAGCAGGCACCGTAAAGTGGAATATTATTCTAAGTATTATTGATGCGATGACCTATGTTAACGCACAATATTCAGCACCATCAAGTTGACGGCATAGTCTTGCCAGATACAATCAACAGGAACAAACATTTTCGACTTCACTTTCTTGCTATTTCCTTCTTGGGCCTTCGATTTCTGTCATTGATACCAAATCGACACCCATTTGACCGCACCAGGAACTGGAACAGACCGCAGCTCCGGCTTGGAAGCACCAAACTTCGGATTTACTCGCTGGCAGCGATCGCACGCAGCAGTAAAATTTTCGACATCGTTCCGCATATTATGCCTGTATTAAATTAGAGGAAGGTAAAAAGGAATAAATATTTAACTGAAAGGACTGAGAAATTATGTCCAGCATTGCATTTTGACCTTTATGTGCACTCAACGCCTGAGCCTCAATGCTGTCCTCGACTGCATGAAACATTTCTACGATGCGCAATTGTTTGTCCCTCGCAGTGATCACGCTAGCGTGAGTTGGTCCTGAATCGCCATCACTTTTCGTCAGCTTCTTGAAAAACAACTCTCCATCAATAATTAAATATTTTTAGCGGTGCCTTCGGAAATTAGTTCTCACCCTCCTGTCAGTTAAGCCACCCAGACACTTGCTGTGGGCGATAAATTGATAAACACAAAAGTCAACGTGCTACCTTTTAGAACGTTGCATAACGTTACAACTAATTCTAGATTCCATATTTCTTGCATATTAAGTATATATTTGCTGAAAAATAACGTAAAATTAATTTTAATAGATCGGTCAAAGGGGAGTAATTTCCCGACAGGAGTAACAATTCCCTGGCATAGGGGAGTAATAATTGCCCAGGCAAGCAATAATTACTGGGAGTAATAGTATCGCCCAGTGAATAATTACTGGGAGTAATTGTATTGCTCAGGCAATAATTACTGGGAGTAATAGTATTGCCCAGGCAATAATTACCGGGAGTAATAGTATTGCCCAGGCAATAATTACTGGGAGTAATAGTATTGCCCAGGCAATAATTACTGGGAGTAATAGTATTGCCCAGGGAAATGAATGGCAATAGTTGCCAGGCAACAATTACTGGGGAGTAATAGTATTGCCCAGGGCAATAATTACTGGGAGTAATAGTATTGCCCAGGCGATAATTTCTGGGAGTAATAGTATTGCCCAATAATAATTACTGGAGTAATAGTATTGCCCAGGCAATAATTACTGGGGAGTAATAGCTATTGCCCAGGCAATAATTACTGGAGTAAAAAGTACTGCCAGGCAGAATTACTGCGAGTAATAGTATTGCTCAGGCAATAAGTACTGCCAGTGATAGTATTGCCTAGGCAATAATTACTGGGAGTAATAGTATTGCACAGGCAATAATTACTGGGAGTAACAGTATTGCCTATAAATAACTCATGGACTAATAGTATTGCCCAGGCAATAATTACTGGTAGTAATAGTATTGCCCAGGCAAGAATGCATGTGGTACAAGTATTGCCCAGGCAATAATTACTTGTAGACATAGTATTGCCCAGGCAATAATTACTGGGAGTAATAGTATTGCCCAGGCAATAATGGACTGAAGCAGCAATAGTATTGCCCAGGCAATAATTACTGCGAGTAATAGTATTGCCCAGGCAAATCAAATTACTTACTGAGTAATAGTATTGCCCAGGCAATAATTACTGCAAGTAATAGTATTGCCTAGGCAATAATTACTGGAGAGTAATAGTATTGCCTAGGCAATAATTACTGGGAGTAATAGTATTGTCCAGGCAATAATTACTGGGACTAATAGTATTGCCCAGGCAATAATTACTGCAGCATAATGCATATTGCCCAGGCAATAATTACTGCAGTAATAGTATTGCCCAGGCAATAATTATGGAGTAATAGTATTGCCCAGGCAATAACTATGGAGCACAGTATTACCCAGGCAATAATTACTGGAGTAAAATAGTATTGCCCTGGCAATAATTACTGGGAGTAGTAGTATTGCCCAGGCAATAATTACTCAGTAGCCAGATTAGTGCCCAGGCAATATTTACTTCGGAATGCATTGGCGCAACTATAATATTCATGATTTTTCGGATGAATAGTGAACGTTGCAAACCCGTTGAACATGAAATTCAAGAATATTTAAGGTACTTTTGGCTAGCGTTTGTCTAAGCAATAATTGACAACCTCGGTTTCACTTTAGGCATGGCAGCTGAATCCTGGCCATTATGTAAAAATAGTGTTGTTAATGTAACGGTTTGGACACATTATTTAGGTTAATGATAATGATTCTGGCTTGATTGCCGTGATACAAGAAAGTACATTGTAACAAAAACGCGTAACTTATAGTCATTGGAAATCGAACCACTACTGACCATTACCCGATTGAATGTGTCTCCTACACCGCCTGCCGAACGGCCTCTCCATCTTTGTTAAGAACTTCATGATTTAGTAAAAATAGTAATTCTACGTTGCGCCACTGTCAGCAGATGCCGGCACTTGTTCGTTCGGACAGTCTAATACTGAAATCCATGTCACTG
>JASANE010011056.1:0-22540 GCA_030248225.1 Trileptium ribeirensis
CCTTCTGCCTAAAAAAATTTGAACCTTAGCAAATTGCGCACAAACAAATATTAAAAATATGTATAAGATCAATCAAGTATTGTATTGCATGAAGGTTATCATAAAAAGAGATAAATTATAATAAAATCAGATGATTTTTTCAGCAAAACGTCCAGCGTTAAAGCATCCATTGAACTCCTCTACCCCAAAAGTACTCACGCTTGGTCTGTTCTTAAAAATTTTCTGCTCCATTCCTAACCCTGGCCGCAGGTCACGCTTAGGCTCAAGCGCCGGACCGTAATATCCAAATTTTCTTAGCTCGCCTATAAGGTATTACCGATCACCCACCTCGGGCAAAGTGGGGCCTGCTAAGCCCATGCCCTTTTTACCGAAGGATGTGATTCGTTCAGCCCCGATTGCGGTCCGGGCGCCGAATGTTTGACGATGATAAATAAGTTTTACACGTGTTGCAATGTCCCAATAATCCTAGCAGCTAGTTTTCCAAGTAGGATTTGTTTCCTATTAAACGCGTAACTGCGATCAGCTCAAGGATAAACTCTCCTAAAACCCAACTCAGCTCAAATAGGCTTGAAAATTGCACCTATAATATTCTAAATAAATTTATTTTGTGTCCTACCTATGATCACGGGGAACCACAGAGACTTCGACCAAAGTTTTCTTAAGCCACCTTCGCTCAAGAAGTTTTGACTCTGCAATTTTTACAATTTCCAGGAAAACAATTTGTGTAGCTAATTCGAGCGCGATGGGATTGCCATACGGCGGACGGGCAAGTCAACTCACAGGAACCATCTATTTGCTACAGGCCTATACTTAATATTTTAAGGATAACGGTTCGGGGGTTCACCCCTTACACCTCTCTTAACCTCGGGGAAATTAAACCCCCTTGAGACTCTCTCCTACCCTCCCGACCCCGCACTTACGTCGTCGGTCCCTGCGGGGAGCGCTAGCTACTACCCCATCACGTTAGCACGGGACGCTAACGTGGCTTCCTCTTCATACGTCTCTTCGATCCAAAAACCTTGCGAGAAACAAACAGAAAAACAATGTCGACTGAATAATACTAGCTTATGCCACGGAGCCGGGTCAGTAGAGTCGACCGAAGGTCGTGGTGTCGAAGTCCAACTGATTCGATGCCGCCGACAGTCTCGTACGCCTTGGAAATTTTAACCCATGTTGAAGCATATAGATTTTTTCGCCCTCCAATCGGAGGCGTTTTCTCGCTCGTCCCTCGATTTTCTACTTTTAATTTCCGATCGCCAATCGGAAAAGTTTCAATGTTTGTATTTTTGCCGGTTACAGGTAACCGGTGGTCACTTTAGGGAGAGGGGCAGGCAATAGGAAAACATCTGCCAAATTCGGGCGAAGGTCGAAATTTTGCCCTTTGTTTCAATACTGTTAATCTTTTTGTCTGGCAAATCACACGTTCTACACCGAAACGATTCATTCCATGAACCAACAATTATTAACCCTAAGTTATTAAATATTACTATAATTAAAATTATGGAAATATTAATTCTTAATTACCAAATCTAGCCATTGAATATCAACCCTGACCCAATTTCCGTTGACTATCTTCCTAATGGAATCTATATAGGCGTGTTCCCGTCCCGTGCGTGTTAGCAATACGTAACTGAACCAAGTACAGCAACATAAAACATACGTATTGCTCCCCGTTTGGAGCGCAACAAAGAAATAAATTTTTAAGAGCGGGCAAGCTGGAGCTATCGATATTTGTGTCCGGCTGTTTGCGCTGGCGCTGTTTGTTTTATTGGAATGTTTATTTGATTAATTTTGTGGCTTTCATTGATGATAACCAACGTCATATAATCGATTTCATGCACATGACTCAGAATATTAATCTTCTGGTTTATTAAGCTCGTGCTTAAACTTACTAAAGAATAAAATCAATGCTACTAGGCCTAAATTATCTTAAGTTAACTAAATAACAAAGATACCGACCAGTGGAGTAAACGTTGTATGACCCTTTCCTTGAAATTATAGGCTGGCTTTATACAGCATCGCTACATTAGCGCTATGCCTTGAGCAAGAAAAATTTACAAATATGAATGAGATAACTCGCTTTATAATGTAAAATTTTAAATGATTTAATAGCTTTAGTTTAAAATCATTCAAAAAGCAGAAGCATATTTAGCGGCTACAAAGGTCGCTTCTGCAATGAGCGGTAAACGTTTTCTTTTGTAGATGCTTCAATTATTTTTTGCCGCTGAAAAATAAACTGATGAACTTGCTCCATTATCGCAAAAAGAGAAAATATTTAATGGTGACAGACAGGTTGTTTTGTATAATCATTAAAACAACATTTTGATTTTTGCATAAATCCAAACATGTTTCTAGAATATCATAGATCCAGGTATTGTAGTTTTATGTGTGTAAAGTTTAAGTGAATCTGTTGTACTATTCCATTCTGTCATTATGCATATCTAGGTTGGAAACTGTTGTTATGCAAATATAGCTCAATTAGTTTGGTTTTGAAATGGAATTGTAATCAACAAGTGTGTACTCATGCAACATACTTCTGGCTATTTCATTGTGAACTTTGTTCCTTATGCATTATTATTTAATTTTGGATCATACAACAATGTCCAAAATTCAATGGCAGAGTGCCATTTAATTGAATTGTGTCAAAAACATTTGGCAATTCAACTTCAACTTTGTACAAATGAAACATCAAAAAATTGTGAGGCTGTGTTTGCCAGCAATCCCCATTGAGAGTCAATTGCCAAAAGGATTTGTACAAATTTCATCCAAAAGCAAAGAGGTGTTGCTGGCTTATTCAAAATCAATGCATTATCAAGTCATTGGGAAAAAAAATCAATAGCAAAATCCAACTTCCAGGACTATGTAAATACTTTTAACACCAACATAAATCAATAACTTTAAAATTAAAAACCAAAAGCATTGCAAAGCCTTTTAGTCATTTTATTTGCAAAAATCATAAATTCCTTAAATGTGGAGCAATAAATAGTTCCTATACAACCTAGCAATGTTTCTATTTAATGGCTAGCATACTACAAAAGGCTCCTACTATTATAGAAAAACTACAAACAAGGTGTCCTGTTATTTGCAAAAGAAGAAAACATCAATGTGGAAACATATAAACCCAAATTATGTCAGGTCAGCTTTCAATATAAAGCTTATCTTTTGCCAGAGCCAACAAGCTACTGTAGCTCACTCAAATTATTGTGTAAATATTTATTGTGCAGTAGTCACTTTCAGGAAATCTTTTCAAATGTGTTAATTTTATGACTTAAAAACATCATTGCTGTTAATTTTTAATTTCCAATAGGAGAGAGCTATTCAGCATCTCAGTACCACTTCACTATCAAATCAGTCCAGGTTTTATATTATTATACTATTTGGCAACACTTTCATTTTAAACCATTTATTCAGATTGTTCATTGTTGTACAAAATAATAGTCAAAAGTGTTATTTTACCAAAAGCACCAAAAATAAATTTATAAAGATAATGGTCTAACTTTATAAATTCATCTAATGGTTTATAAATCAGTCATCTAACTTTATAAATTCAATCTAACCATTCATCTAACTTTATAAATTTCCAAAAATTCATCTAACTTTATAAATTCATCTAACTTTATAAATTCATCTAACTTTATAAATTCATCTAACTTTATAAATTTATAAATTCATCTCTAAATGGTCTAACTTTATAAAGTTAGATGGGGAATTTAGCACCAAAGTTAGAACCAATTAGATGAATTTCCAAATTTCAACCCATTAGATGAATTTATAAATTCATCCTAACTTATTATAAATTCATCTAATTTGGTCTAATGGTCTAACTTTATAAATTCATCTAAAGTAAAAGATCCAAAGTTAGACCATTAGCACTAACTTTGGAAATTCATCTATATAAACCCTGTTCCAAATACTAAAGTTAGATGAATTTCCAAATTGCGTTTATAAATTCTTTATAAAGCAACTTTATAAATATTGTTGCTAATAAATTCATCTAATGCATCGCTCTTGTCATCTAACTTTATAAATTCATCTAACTTTATAAATTTAGTTGATCCTTTATAAATTCATCTAACATTTAGTGACTCTAACCATTCACCTAATGCATTTAGCAATTAAATACCAACAATAAGAACAATAAGGTACATTCACCAACAATCCATATTGATCAGAATCTGTCTTTATAAATTACTTTGTATTCCAGCTTCATCGTGTCACCAAATGCTTTTAAACCAGTTGCGTCAATCACTTTTGCTTTTGGTAGGAAGGTTTAAACATTGTTTGAATAGCACTGTCATTGTCATCGTCGTCGTCAGCGATTTCACTAATTCTAATATTGAAGCGGTGGAAGTAATGATGAGGAAAAACGCTAATCCATCTTTCGGCAGTGCTTCGCCGATGCAAAGTTGATAAGCGTAAATTAATTTTTGAAAAGTTTCATTTGGTGACACCCATGAAGCCTTCCGGATTGCCAAGGAAGCTTGTAGACTAGATAGGTAAGTATCGATATCACATTAGGCGAATGTACCTTCTCCGTCTTACTATTTGAAGTTGTTAAGTATTGATAATGCATACCCGCGTCGATTGGGAAGTTCGTCAAGCATAAATGTTAGAAATAATAGTTGGCCCAGAAAAATACTCGAGCTCATTAACGGACTATGATCGGTTCGATATTATAAGCCGGATCGGGCGGGAAGCAATACATAAAATGATTGTTATACACACGATGCTGTTATCGAAGTACTTTCTGGTTAAGAATATGTGGAAATCACAATTTTTACAAAAATAGCATCTCAGATTTCGTGTTTTTTTAAACGGGTTTTCTGAATATCGCATTTTCGCGTCAAAATTTTAGTGTTCACGGTCCCAGTTTCAGGATTTACTTGGAATATACTTGGATTTCTTATTTAACAGCTTTTTAATCTTCGTTCAGCGCTCTTAGCTGGCATTCAGAGTACATCGAGAACTTCAATGTTTAAAGACAATTTGGCGGCAACTAAATGCTTTGTAATTAAAATTATCGAACAGTGTCTTAATTTTGATGTTCTATTCTATTTAACATATGGCAACGTTGTTCACAACTGTTGCCAGGGAATTTTACTAATTCATCTGCTTTAAAACAGAACTGGGATAAAAAATTTCCCACAAATTTTGTATATACATGCAACATAAAACCCATAAATTAAAAATATTTACATGATCTGGATGCTTTTACCGCATAACACAGTATCTGAAAATCTGAAAGTAATCCAAGTAATTTGAAAATTTGTGGGCGCTAATAGATGGCTTATATGAAGTCATTTTCCAGGCGCAATCAGGGCTCTGTAATTTTAATTTTTGAGAGACAAGTTTTATCTAGAGCTTTAGAAGCCATCTATTATGTTGGCCCATGATCTATTAAATACTTAATTTTAGAATAGCACCTCTTTATGATATTGTATTCTATATTCCAACGAATGGACAAATTTGAATATGGAATGACTCAAGTGGAAGCAATTGCCTACGCGAATAGTATCGTAATATGAAAATATTAGAACTGATTATTAAATTGCACATAAAGTAGGCTATAATAATGCTAAATACGCTGTATTATATTGAAAAACTAGGAAAACTAACAGCAATAGTATTTAAGTTCACGTACAGAAATTAACACATTTGGAAGAGGTTATAGAAGTCAACCTACCTGCCACCGATGAATATTCACAAATGATTGGAGTAAAAGCTACCAGTGGCTTGCTTCACTCTTAACAACAAAAGATTTGAGTTTATGTGTGGAAAAGTCAAGCATTTAACCATGGTTGTGCAAACCAACCTATATGTCACCGTTAAATATTTTCTTCTTTTTGCAAATGAGCGCAACAAGGCTACTATTAGTTTCTATCTTATAATAGTTAGAGTATTTGAGTTATGTACAGAAGATGAAAACATTTACTGTTGGTTGTGTAAACCAATCTATTTGTCACCGTTAAGAATTTTCTGATTTTTACAAATGAATAAACTAAAGGCTACCGATCGTTTCAGTCTTATAACAGTAAGAGTATTTGATTTTATGTATAGAAAAAGCATTTACCCGTGGTTGTAGAAGTCAATCTATCCTATTTTAATTTTTACAAATGATTCGAGTAAAACTCTACCGATGTCCTCGATCTTATAATATCAAAAGTATTTGAGTTTATGCGCAGAAAAATCAAATATTTATCCATGGTTGCACAAACCAACCTATCTGTCACCGTTAAATATTTTCTCTTTTTTTGCAAATAAGTGGAGCAAGGCTACCATAAGTTTCTATCTTAACAGCAAGAGTAGTTGAGACATGTACAGAAGAGAAAAACATTTACCGTTCAGCCAACCTTCCCCTTCTATTTTATAATAGTTAGAGTAAAGCTATCGATGGTTTCAATCTTACATCTGGAAGCGACCTCTAGATCCTGTTGTTAAATTTTCTTGCTCCAAGGCATAGCCTACTATAGCAATACTGTATAAGCCCACGATAAGTTAGAGGGAAAGGGTGATACAGTTAGTCTATTCACTGGTCGGTATCTTTGTTATTTAGTTAACTTAAGATAATTTAGGCCTAGTAGCATTGATTTTATTCTTAGTAAGTTTAAGCACGAGCTTAATGAACAAAACTAAATATTACGAGTCATGTGCATGAAATCGATTACATATTAAGCATTGGTTATAATACAAATTAAAGCCACAAAATGAATCAAATAAACATTCCAATAAAACAAACAGCGCCAAGGGCAAACAGCCGGACACAAATATCGATAGCTCCAGGTTGCCCGCTCTTAAAAATTTATTTCTTTGTTGCGCTCCAAACGGGGCCACATGGCTGTTCGATAAACGGACATGAACTCCCTAATTTTGAAAACTCAATTGAGATAAAACGAACTTTAAACTACCCACCCGAGACATAGCAGTGACAGAGAAAGCCTGCGTCTCCTTGGCTAAAGTTTTTTCGTTTGGCCCCAAAAGCTGTCCAAGGGACGAACATTCTACTAAAAATCGCAAATTTTACGATGACTCTTATATCTAATGATTCGTATAATGAGTTTCCAGCCTTAAGACTCACATTCAAGAAAATTTATAACCATGATCAGCTCAGCTTAAATTTCTCTGAAGCCCTAACTCACCTCAATAAACTTGTGCGCGAATAAACTTAAGGTGACCCCGACAACCATCCTATTTTGTATTTTTGGATAAAATTTGTAACGCAACGCTTTTTGATAAATTGAAATTCGGCGTAAATTTGCTCGCGAACACAGTGCTCGTGATTGAAATCTAACCATTTTGTGTTCGCGAAAATTGAAGTATTGTAACCTACGTGGTCCTAGGGGTGTTCAGTCCTACCGTAGATTACACACGAACTATACCGAATATTTACGCAAAATTCTCCACCAAGATATCCAATGCATTATTTCTTATCCTTAAGACCTTAATGTGTCACCACTTACAACAAACTCGTTTATTTCTGTCAGTACAACACAATTCAGATAATACACACATAAAACACATAAACGGCTGAACCGTACTCTGATTGCGCAGCTTCTGAGGCCGACTGAGGCCCTGATCTAACTGCGCAACCGCTTAAATACTCGAGCTAGAGGTTTACTCCCAATTTTCTACCTATTGATTTCTCTAAGCGATCGAAATTTCCAAATTTTACTCTGGTTCCACTCCCGTAAAATTCCCTCTTAAACCTAAGTGAATTTTAGTCGTTCCGAGAAATCAATCGGTCGAAAATTGGAGTAGACTTCTAGCTCGAGTATTTAAAGCAGTTGCGCGCGGGGCTCAGTCAGAAGCTGCGCAATCCGGAGTTGGCCTTTTTGTTTTATGTGTGTATCTGGATTGTTGTACTGACAAAAATAAACGAGTTTGTTGTAATGGTGACCCACGTTAAGGTCTTAAGGATAAGAAAAAATAGTGGTTGGATACTATAATAAAAAATTTTGGTAGAACGTTGGGGTACATAGTTTCGTGTGTGAGTTACGGTAGGACTAAACACCTAGGACCACGTAGGGTTACAAATTCTTCAATTTTCGCGAACACAAAATGGTTAGACCCAAATCACGAGCACTGTGTTCGCGAGCAAAATTACGACAAATTTCGAGATTTGTCGAAAAAGCCTTACGCTACAAATTTTATCCAGAAAATACAAAATAGGAATGGTTGGCGGGGTCACCTTAAGCTTATTCGCGATAAGTTTATTGAGGTGAGCTTCCAGGTAACTTCAGAGAAATTTAAGTTGTAGCTGATCATGGTTATAATTTTTCTTAATGTTGAATCTTCAGGCTGGAAACTCATTATACGAATCATTTAGATTATAAAAATCATCGTAAGAAATTTTGCGATTTTTGGTAAGATTTGTCGGTCCCTTGGACAGCTTTTGGGGCCAAAAACGAAAAAACTTTAGCCAAGGAGAACGCAGGCTTCCTCTTTGTACCGTCCCTCATGTCTCCGGGTGGGTAGTTCAAAGTTCGTTTTATTCTATTGAGTTTTTAAAATTAGGGAGTTCATGTCCGTTTTTTTCGAACAGGCATGTGGCCCCAGTTGGTATGTAATAAAAAAACAAAGAAAATAAAATTTTCAAAGAGGGCAACCTGGAGCTAGTCGATATTTGTGTTCGCCAGTTTGCCTGGCGTCCCCTGTTTTATTGGAATGTTTATTGGATTAATTTTGTGGCTTTAATTTGTATTATAACCAATGCTTAATATGTAATCGATTTCATGCACATGACTCGTAATATTTAGTTTTGTTCATTAAGCCTCGTGCTTAAACTTACTAAGAATAAAAATCAATGCTACTAGGCCTAAATTATTTTAATTTAACTAAATAACAAAGGTGCCGACCAGTGAATAAACTAACTGTATCACCCTTTCCCTCTAACTTATCGTGGGCTTATACAGTATTGCTATAGTAGGCTATGCCTTGGAGCAAGAAAATTTAACAACAGGATCTAGAGGTCGCTTCCAGATGTAAGATTGAAACCATCGATAGCTTTACTCTAACTATTATAAAATAGAAACTAATAGTAGCCTTGTTGCACTCATTTGCAAAAAGAAAATTTTTAACGGTGACATATAGGTTGGTTTGCCCATGGGTAAATGTTAGGTTTTTCTGCCCATAAACTCAAATGCTTATGATGTTATAACATCGAGGACATCGGCAGAATTTTACTCGAATCATTTGTAAAAATTAAAATCGGACAGATTGCCTCCTACAACCACGGATAAATGTTTTACGTTTCTATACATGAAGTAAAAATACTCTTGCCGTTGTAATATTGAAACCATCTGTTACATTACTCCACTAATTTGCAAAAAAAAACAGAAAATATTTAACGGTGACAAATAGGTTGGTTTGCACAACCAACTGTAAATGTTTTTTCTTCTGTACATAACTCAAATACTCTAACTATTATAAGATAGAAACTAATAGTAGCCTTGTTGCGCTCATTTGCAAAAAGAAGAAAATATTTAACGGTGACATATAGGTTGGTTTGCACAACCATGGTTAAATGCTTGACTTTTCCACACATAAACTCAAATCTTTTGTTGTTAAGAGTGAAGCAAGCCACTGGTAGCTTTTACTCCAATCATTTGTAAATATTCATCGGTGGCATGTAGGTTGACTTCTATAACCTCTTCCAAATGTGTTAATTTCTGTACGTGAACTTAAATACTATTGCTGTTAGTTTTCCTAGTTTTTCAATATAATACAGCGTATTTAGCATTATTATAGCCTACTTTATGTGCAATTTAATAATCAGTTCTAATATTTTCATATTAGGATACTATCCGCGTAGGTAATTGCTTCCACTTGATTCATTCCATATTCAAATTTGTCCATTCGTTGGAATATAGAATACAATATCATAAAGAGGTGCTATTCTAAAATTAAGTCTTTAATAGATCATAGGCCAACATAATAGATGGCTCCTAAAGTTCTAGATAAAGCTTGTCTCTCAAAAATTAAAATTACAGAGCCCTGATTGCGCCTGGAAAATGACTTCATATAAGCCATCTATTAGCGCCCACAAATTTTCAAATTACTTGGATTACTTTCAGATTTGCAGATACTGTGTTATGCGGTAAAAGCATCCAGATCATGTAAATATTTTTAATTTATGGGTTTTATGTTGCATGTACAAAATTTGTGGGAAATTTTTTATCCCTGTTCTGTTTTAAAGCAGATGAATTAGTAAAATTCCCTGGCAACAGTTGTGAACAACGTTGCTATATGTTAAATAGAATAGAATAGACCATCAAAATGAAGACACTGTTCGATAATTTTAATTACAAAGCATTTAGTTGCCGCCAAATTGTCTTTAAACATTGAAGTTCTCGATGTACTCTGAATGCCAGCTAAGAGCGCTGAACGAAGATTAAAAAGCTGTTAAATAAGAAATCCAAGTATATTCCAAGTAAATCCTGAAACTGGGACCGTGAACACTAAAATTTTGACGCGAAAATGGGATATTCAGAAAACCCGTTTAAAAAACACGAAATCTGAGATGCTATTTTTGCAAAAATTGTGATTTCCACATATTCTTAACCAGAAAGTACTTGGATAACAGCATCGTGTGTATAACAATCATTTTATGTATTGCTTCCCGCCCGATCCGGCTTATAATATCGAACCGATCTAGTCCGTTAATGAGCTCGAGTATCTTTCTGGGCCAATTTTTATCTCTAACATTTATGCTTGACGAACCCCAGATCGACGCGGGTATGCATTATCAATACTTAACAACTCAAATAGTAAGACAGAGAAGGTACATTCGCCTAATGTGATATCGATACTTACCTATCGTCTACAACTACCTTGGCAATCCAAAGGCTCATCGGTGTCGCCAAATGAAACTTTTTCAAAAATTAATTTACGCTTATCGACTTCTGCTTTTGGAGGAGTACCGTCAAAAATATTGGTTTTTGCGAAGAGCACTGTCATTGTCATCGTCGTCGTCAGCGATTTCACTAATTCTAATATTGAAGCGGTGGAGTAATGAGATGAGGAAAAACGCTGTATCGATTTTTGGTAGTGCTTCGCCGATGCATTTCTGTTTACCAATTTAAAAATGATGCTACCTATAAAGACAAATCGCTAAATTGAAACAATTGATAATATATCAGGTATCGTGGCAACCAAATAAAACAAGCCCTTCTCTATAACAATTACATTCTAGATAAAAAACTATCTTGCAAACGGAACATGCCACAGCTGAAATCTACAAGTTGTACCGTAATATAACATTCCGCTTAAAACGCGTTTCTAACGCTGCCTGCTTAGAAATATTCAATAGTGATTAGTGATGTGACATTTTCCAACAATTTTTAAGGACTATCTAGTTTTCATAGTTTTATCATAACCTTTACGAAGAGTGGATTATTTTCCCGCAAGTAAATACATATTTTCGACAGTCCATATTTTTGGCTTTTCTAATGCGTCAATCCACTTTATGTGCTTAAACCTGGATTGTTCTTTTGTTAAGTCAGTTCACGATCGAAAAAGGATGAACGCGAATAAATCACGATTTTTTATTTCGTGCGCATACACGATTCGCGACATAGCAACGCGTATGCGCTGTTCGCGGTCACTTTTCACGATTTTCTCATTTTGCTGACCGCGCACGAGTGTAAACCAATCGCGTTTTTCTCGTATGCAAGACAGACCGACGTACAAGTACTACGACCATTGTTGCATCTCCAGTGAGAGTATCGATTTTGTAAAGCAGAACCAAGCAGTATCTGAAAAAATACATATGTATGAACATAAATGTATATTATGGTGTCATAAGTCAATACAGTGCTTGGCCACATGAGCAGGACAAGTTTTAGACAGAATGATCAAAACTAGCGAACGGAACCAGAAAAAGGTATCAAACCCTCGATGTTGACTTTTGTTGCAAACACACCGTAAGTCAACTGCTGTGCGACATTTTATTATAATCTATACATCAGAATGTTACTAGTAGATAACAGATGCAATTTTGAACGACTTATATTAATTCAGAAATTTCTATAAGCACGTTATACAAAACATATGTAACCCACACCCAGTCGATGTAAATATTGTACACTGCACTATATTTGGAGGTAAGACCATAAAACGTATTAACCGTTAAACTCGCAATGAAATAAACCAGTGAGTGACATTATTATATTTATTAGTGAAGATTGCTTAAAATTTTTTGTGGAACAGTACGACAATCCGTCATACTCATGCATTCCACCTTACCCGATGATGTCGTCGTTTTACGGCCTATTATCCCCTCCAACGATGGCAGTAGTACCGTCTAGTCTCATGGGTAGTATTGGCTTGCCCTCTCCTCAAAGATATTGTGAGCTACCAGTCATCAAGTAGCAATAACTAATGATTAGAAGTAGGAGTAATAATAGAAGTAATAGGCACCAGTAATTACTACTCATGCTATACGCTCATTGGTTATTTTCGACATTATAGCTGGTAATCTTCAGGAAAGCTTTGATGGGTAGCGGATAGTGAGACTAAACTTTAAGCGGAAGGCCTAAAAACAATCATATCATCACATACGGCAAAGTACAAGAATCTGGTCGGGTGCTATAGTCTTCTACAAAATTTTCTTATTGCACACTTAATGCGTTTGTTCTAGGCGCATAAATTCGATAAATGTTATCAAGTGCTAGCCGCTTTCAGAGACCTAGAAACAGATAGGCAAAGGATACAGTTGCCGTCACAGATTTTGGCTCGACGGGTAAACAGCAATCTTTGCGCGCATCAATTTTGAGCACCAGGTGACTGAAATAAATAAAACATTAGTTCGCAAAATGCACTCTTTGTGTCGTGTACTTCCGACAATACCAAGATATATACCAAGTGCCTGACGGTGTTCATTTTGAAATACATTAGAATCACTGCGAAACCGTGTGCAGTAGGTGCACGCAACTTAATGTGAACGACACATATAGTTGAACAAGCAGCAAATACTTAAAAATTGCATTTTAGATTCATTACACAGCTACTGCTGCTTTACCGCATAGAATTTTGAAGTTTTGTGTTACGTGATTCAGATTCTTCATTTCGTAAAGCTCCTTGAGAGTATATTTGACACGCTGAGGGTACTCAGCAGCGCTACAAATTATATTTTATCTGGATTAATAAATGAGATCTTACGACTGACCTGGTATCGAGACCAGGATTAGTCGAAACCATTACGATTACTCAATTGATATACTGGGCCTAAGTTATTATAAAAGTAATTGCGCGTTATGTAAAATTTTTAGACGCAACATATTGCTTACTATTGTTGATTTTGTTAAATTATGTATCGCTAGTTAACAACAAAAGTTCATTTTATATACATTTTATACAATATTTTATATTATATTAAATAAATACATATTTTTGGAAGTGTATATTTTCGCTTTTCTATAATTTGAAATGATCGCATAGCTTTTTTTAGATTTTATCCGAATTACTGTACCAAAAATGCAATATTCCTCGTCAAATCAATTAGCGTTCAACTACTAACAAAAAGGAAGCTCATGTTAGCTTTATTAGTAAATATGCTGCGCCAGGACAGCTAACATTCTGAGACTTGTTTACAATTTTTATTAAGAAGCTACAAGTTCAGCTTGTCACAAGCTGAAAACTGATGTTAAGGAATTACTCTAAACAGTCATGTTAGAAATTCTATGTATATATATATATGTTTGTAAATATATGTTCGTATATTTATATATATATATATATATATATATATATATACATGTATATATATGTGTATATATATATATATATATATATATATATATACATGTATATATATGTGTATATATATATGTGTGTAAATATATGTACGATTCTTAATATATGCATTACATTTGAAATAACAGTGCAAACATCATTTTGATACTGCTATTATAATATCTTTGGATTAGTGTAGTTTCAAAAGTTTGGCGAACCCACGAAACTTAAAGATAGTCTTTCCGCGTGTGTAGCTTAACCCCCAGTGTGACAGACTGAGTATGTATCGAATAAATCATGATTTGCGCGTAAATATAATCAGATATAAATCTGTGGTCGAACATTGAGACAAAGATTTATGACATTCAGAATGCACTATATTGAGTGAGATAAGCAATTAAACTCGACGATTTCCAGGTCTACTTTAACTCCCAGAAATATCAAAAATATCAAAATAACAACGTATTATTTGTCGTTGCTTTACTTGACGGTAGACTATTCATTGCATCTAATATGCTGTTTTTGGACGTAATGTATGTTATTGCACCAATAAAGCTGTTTTAAAATTGCACATCGACAAGACTTTCATCTTCAGTGCCAACAAAAACTGTTTTCAACTTTTTGCTTTTATTTTGCGTAAAAAAAGTTCATGCTTTTTCTTTCGAAACCAAGAACAATGTCGCTATATTTCTATAATGTCATAAATATGGACAGTGAGAATAACCATATAAATTGCAAATTTATCACCACGTATTACGGTTATAGAAGTGAAGTGTCATAGGATTATATAGCTAATGAAACAGGTTTTGTACAAAAAATTACACAAAAAATATTTTAATATTCGGCAGCAGTCTACGTTATTCCTCATATTGAAAAAATTATTACGAAATATGGTCTACTAATCTTGTTAAGTATACTGCATCATCGCGGCAAGAAAAAGGTTGTGGGTCTTCTTTTGAAACTAACAACAATATCGCTGTATTTCAATAATGATATAAATATGGGCAATAAAAATAGCCGTATAAATTTCAAAATTTTCACCACGTATCACTGCTTTGGGGGTGAAGTATAATAGTACTGAATGCTACTGCAACAGGATTTGTACAGAAAATTACATAGAAATTGTTTAAATATTTGGCACCAGTCAACCTTATCCTCGATATTAGAAAAAATATTACGGAAAGTGGTCTACTGCTCTGGTTGAGTATTGAGTAGATTGTTTCATCATGATATCATTTATATGACAATGATAATAGTTATACAAATTCCGAAATTTTCACAACGTCTCACTGCTATGGGGAATAAGGTATCATAGCACTGTATGTAACAAGTCAACCTCATCCTCCATATTAGAAAAATTATTACGAAATGTGGTCTACTGATTTTGATGAGTATATTGCGGCATCGCGGCAAGAAAAAGATTTGTGGCTTTTTGTTTGAAATTAACAACAATGTCGCTTTGTTTCTATAACGATATAAAAATGGGCAATGAAAATAGCCATATAAATTTTAAAATTTTCACCACGTATCACTGCTTTGGTAAGTGAAGTATCATAGCACTGTATGGCTACTGAAACAGGTGTTGTACAGTAAATTACATATAAGTTGTTTAAATATTTGGCACCAGTCAACCATACCTCCATAGTAGGGTATTAAACGAAAATTACTGTAATATTCTGCAGCAGTCAACATTACTTTCCATTTTACAAAAAAATATTACAACAAACTGATCTACTACTGTGGTTGAGTATATTGCGTCGTCGCGACTAGAAAAACGTTTGCGATTTTCTTTCGAAACCAGCCACAATGTCGCTATATTTCTATGACGATATAAATATGGACAATGATAATAATCATATAAATTTCGAAATTTTCACAACGTATCACTGCTTTGAGGAACGACGTATCATGGCAGTGTATGGCACCAGTCAACCTCATTATATATATTAGAAAGATTATTACGAAATGTGGTCTACTAATTTTGTTGATTATATTGCGTCATCGAGGCAAGAAAAATGTTTGTGGCTTTTCTTTTGAAGCTAACAACAATGTCGCTATATTTCTATAACGATATAAATATGGGTAATGAAAATAGCCATATAAATTTTAAATTTTTCACGACGTATCACTACTTTGAGGAGTGAAGTATCATAGCACTGTATCGCTACAGAAACAGGTTTTGTACAGAAAATTACACAAAAATTATTTCGCTATTTGGCAGCAGCTAACCTTATTCTCCATTTTAGAAAAATTATTACGGCAAGTGGTCTACCGCTCTGGTTGAGCATATTGCGTCATCTAGGCAAGAACTCCACATTAAAAAATTATTACGGCAAGTGGTCTGCTGCTCTGGTCGAGTATATTGCGTCGTCGCGACAAGAAACATATTTCCATTTTTTTTGAAACCAGCAGCAATATCGCTATATTTCTATAACGATATAAATATAGACAATGATAATAGCCATATAAATTTCGAAATTTTCACAAAGTATCACTGCTTTGGGGAATGAGGAATCATAGCAGTGTACTGCTACTGAAACATGTATTACACAGAAAATTACACTAAAATTATTTTAATATTCGGCAGCAGTCAACCTTGTTATCCACATTAGAAAAAATATTACAAGAAACCAATCTACCGCTCTGGTTGACCATATGTCGTCATCGCGGCAATGTTATGCAAAATTTGTGTACGCCAATGCAAACTTAAAATGAATTTGAATTCATTTTAATTATAGTGAATATTCATATAATTATTTTGAATCCATTGAATAATATTTAAAATATTTTTATTAATTTCTGCATAGAAATTTTGTATTGTTTAGCTGGTGCTTATAAATTTCACATGAATAATTGATTAAAATTTTATGTAACACTATAATGTTAACAATTTAAAACCACTCGTTTATTCAGCCAATCTATTCTGTTTTAATGTTTTATACACTTTTTGTTGATTCAGGTGTCATTAATGAATTCACAGCATTGTTATTGTTCAAGAAGAGTATTTAAACCACTATACAAAACGATTTCTCCAACAGACTCGATCTGAAAAATTAATTTTGTTCCGCGACATCTCGACCCAAACGTAATATAACACCATGTACCGAACGTTCTTGTTCTTTCTGCTGGTTGCAGCTATAGCTCCAGGTAAGAAATAATTTATTATTTTTTAAAATGAATATTGATATTTTAGGTAATTGGTTTAATAAAGTAAAATAGTTGTACGATTCTTAATATATGCAGTACATATGAAATAACTTATGAATACAACATTTTCATACTGCTTTACTTTCAGCTTTGGATTAACGTAGCTTCAAAAGTTTGGCGACCCCACGAACCTTAAATATAGGCTTGTCGCGTGTGTAGATTAAACCTCAGTGTGACAGACTGAGTATGTATAGAACAAAGCATGATTCGCGCATAAATATAATCAGATATAAATCTGGGGTCGAACATTGAGACAAAGATTTATGACATTCAGAATGCGCTATATTGTGCGAGATAAGCAATTAAACTCGACGATTTCCAGCTCTACTTTAAGTCTCAGAAATATCAGAAATATCAAAATAACAACATATTATTTGTTGTTGCCTTACTTGACGGTAGACTATTCATTACATGTAATATGGTTTTTGGACGTAATGTATGCTATGGCAACAACAAAACTGTTTTAAATTGCATATCAACAAGGCTCTCATTTTCAATGCCAACGAAAAACTGCTTTCAACTTTTTGCTTTTATTTTGCGTTATCTCAGTACCTTATTCATCAATGCGGGAGTAAGGAAAACATACATTCTTCGATAATCCTTTTTGATTGTTTCGCATATAGATTGTTACAGAACTCTTTTAGTCAGTTGAAATTTGGAGCAAATGTGATCAAGTACCACGGCTCTCGGATCTAAATGAATCATCTTGGTTCGCGAAAATTCATAGGAAACAATGGAATTTTTTTCTGAAAGAAAAAGTATCCAATGAAGATTATTCTGCTAGTGAAGACTAGAGATAAACTGTAGGAACGATTTGTCTATGACGTCACTGAAGATATCTAGAGATAAATTCTGCTACCTGAATTTTTATTTATTTTAAAATTTTTTAAAATTTATTTTAAAATTTTAAAATTTATTTAAAAAACGAAAACACAAACCAAAGCTCATATTTTTCCAAAAAAAAGGTTTTCGGTTTGGTTCGGTTTTTAGAAGCTAGGATTATCAGTGGCTTCCCTCTGAGTTTACTTGTGCACAAGATTTAACGGGGTTAGAATTATATCTTCAAATTTTACATATTTTTGCGAACTTGTCACGTTTTCACAAACGAAAAAATGTGATCTGCTATATATTAGATATAAACATGAGACGCTGGAGTCAAAGCAATAAATTTATAATTTCACTCTTAAAAATTTAGTTTTTTCATGCCAAGGGTAAATCCATCCAAAAATTCAGCTACATTAACCCTTTCCATGTCTATTGGTACCAGCTGGAACCAGTGCACATTGCGAAGTGTGTTGGAGTTTGTTTTGTTCTGTTTGCTGGTGCGTTGTTATTAGCTCGGTAGCGCAAAATATAACACATATACTACAAATACACACATTGCGTAAAATTGGGCTTTTAATAATTCAGACAAAAGACTGTCCGGCCCTGTGTTTAGATATTTCGGCCCGGCGTAGCTGTAATAAGGTGCCGGCAATCCGACCGGTGCCACGGACTGAGGCGGGCCCGGCAGGGTCGAGCACAGGTCACAATTCTCACATCTACGTCGCTTTCAACCTTCCTTCAATTCGAGTTCAACTACTGGCACCCGTTTGAGTTTGTCAAGCTTTACGCAATACATAAATTAATTTGGGCATTAGTTGGATAATTCAAAATGTCTTGATTAATGCGTGTGTCCACTTTAATTGCATACACTTGAGTTGTTCTTTAGTCAAGTCAGTTAGCGATCGTAAAAGGGATTAATCATGGCATTGGCATGGATTAAGCACACAAATCATGGTTTGTCACGATGTATTCGAACAAATATTTGTAATACAGAAACACAGTTGTAGGTATTGTTCACGGTCGCTCTTTTGCGATTTAGGACAGTCTTTTCTGATCGCGCACACGAAAAATGCTATTATTATTCATATTTTTGCGTACACTAGAATACACAAATACGATGCAAACATAACTGCCCTATTCAGCAAGGCATTCCGTGAACGGGGACAACCGTGCGAAATGGAGAAATGTGCGCATATGCATATTCCCTTGGTACATCACAGATCCGTTTTTCGCGTTCACTAAAATGCGAATACCGATGACATAAATGTGAACACGAATAGTTCAGTTCGTAATATTGAAAAAACCCAACCATCGTGTACTCATGTAAAGTGGACTTTCACATAAGATCCAAGCCCACTGGTGCTAAATGGACCTAATGCGAATTGTTAAGTCTTATGTTAACTGCGTTATGCGCGAGTAAACTTAAAATGACCCAGGAAACCATCCTATTTTGTATTTTTGGATAAAATTTGTTACGGAACGCTTTTTGGCCAATTGAACTTCGGCGTAAAACTGTTCGCGAACACATTGCTCGCGATTGAAATCAAACCATTTTGTGTGTTCGCGAAAATTGAAGTAAAATTACCCAAATTTTTGATAACGAAAATTTGTCGATTTCATGATGCCGTCACTTTTGCACTAAATTTGTTCGCGAATACTATATAATCCAAATTTAAATGGTAATACACTAGGGAACATAATTTCTGCAAACTGAAGTCGCCAAACACAAGTCTAATCTCCGGCACTTGAATTTGATTTTGCCAATTTTCGGTTAGCGAAAAACCGATTGAAATGAAGCCTGTTTTCCGTAACAAGGGTTTGCGATTCGTTATCGGTAATGACAGAATAGGATGGTTGGCGGGGTCACCTTAAGTTTACTCACGCATTTGTCGTGTGGTATATGTTTGCATATTCGCCGTAATTCTCTCGTTTTCGGATGTTCCGTAATAAACAGAGCAACAGATTGTAGATAACTCAGTGATTTGCGCACGTCGCTTTCAATCGTTCTGTCCAGATTAGACAACTGGTTCTACCATTGTGTTCCTAACTACTATTTAACTAACTTACAAGCTTCCTTCACAATAGAATTTGGATGATAAGGTGATGATGCGGTTACATATCACACTGCATAACATAAGAGTGACTAAGGCGTTATGACACATACCTAAGGCGTTAGAACACATACCCACATACATAGCTGATACATACCAAAGTAGGGCGCAGGGGACAACCGCCTCTGGAGGTTCTTGTCTACCAATCCCCCTGAGGGTACCCCCTACTGGTGCTGCGCAACTCCCCCTTCGCAGCAGATGCGACTCGATAATTTTGCCAAAAGTTGGTAAAAAGAGGGTGAAATTTATAAAACTGGGACTAAAATCGGAAAAATGGGCCTCTGCTCATCCACCGATCCCCGCAACCCTCTGAGACCTTAGATCGTTAGGATGTTTGTGTAAGGTAGTAGAAAACGTCGACTCCTTGATCTTATTCTTGTTCACGTTTCCTAATGTACGACCACTAAATCATTGCTTAAAGAGAAACTCAGACCTCTGCATACGCCCAAATCAAATATTTGAACAACAAACAGAACACACTATAGATTTAGCTCTCGAAATTGCTACTTCCCTACGTCTTTAAATTTGTAAGGTTATTTAGTTCTAAAACATGAAGCCATTGCTTGCCTGCTGTTATTTAAACAATTATTGTTATTTACTATTATTGTTTAATCATAGCGCTCAAAGCTTCAAGTGAAGAAGGTAGCAGCGAAGACAGCGACGACGGGAGCTACGGAAGTTATGGAAGTTACGGAAGCTATGGTAGTTACGGAAGCTATGGTAGTTATGGCAGCTATGGTAGTTATGGCAGCTATGGAAGCGGCGAGGGTGAAAGAAGCCATGGTAGTGGGCCACATGGCTCACATCATGGTAGCGGAGATCATGGAAGCGGACATCATGGCAGTGGATCCCATTAGTCTGCTTAGAAAGCAATTGACTAGGGCGGCAGCAGAAGCATGTTGGCAGAAAATTTATAACTGTAAATTTTTAAATAGAAACTAAAAAGACAGTGCTAACCTGTTTACATCGTTTACAAAATAATACTCGTATATATTTATGTGTTGCCTGGTAAAGTTTTTTACGAAATAAAAGTAGCTGCCATCAATGCAGTCTGTTATTGAATTTTGTTCATTATCGGTGAAATGAACGAAGTTAATAATACTGAATAATTCGTTATAAGTAATACAAAAATAAACAGCATGGAAACTGAACAACACAAATATCAAGTGCATCTGTTACGAAAATCGTCTTTATTTGTGTTATTAGGTAAAGATAGGACGACGTGTCTCCCCGAATTCATACCACACCCAGTGAATGTTGTTCTTACACGTAGTTTATCCGATGATATAACTGCATGAATTTATCTATTTTACCCACGGTCGAAACTCACGATTTAGCGCCTCGATCACTGTTTATAAATCATGTGTGTCAAATTAAAATCGGTATCAGACTTTAAACCGTTACGTTGCGCTTTATATTTTTCGCGTGATTGGCATTATGGTTTTTTATTGATCAACGTTCGCAAAATACACGCGTCTTGGCAATTTCGGAACCACCTACGAGTCAATATTTTGTGTAACCAACCAACGTGAACAGTGAACCGGTATAACATTAGATGATATTGAAAGGTATAATCCATTTCAATGGTCACATGAACAATTACGTGCATTCTCTACAAGATGACTCATGAGTCACCAGCGCTGAGTCATCTGCGTATAGCAGTTCTCTCATACAATTCGACTAGGTTTTCGTTGAAGCTTTCAGCCTTGTAAGACTGCACAGGCTCCCATCAAGAGCAGTGCATAGATGGACACATTTACCGGTCTTTTGGCTGGTCAATTAAGTATCGCTGCGAAATAAATTGCGAACAATGCCGACGCCAACACAGAACCTTGCGTGACTGTATTATCAATGATGATTGAGTGCCTGTGTTAGATGAAATGAAAACTGTTCCGAACATGTGATGAAACTGACAATTTCGTGAATTTTCTGGGGCAGCCATAGTTCAAGACCACCTTCACAGAGCGGTACAATTAACTAGGTTACAAACTTTTGGAAAACCAGCAAATACTATCCAAATTGGCCGTCGTTGCTCGATCGCTTTTTCCTGAAGCAGCCTCAGGGTGGAAATCATGTCATATTTGGGTCTTTTGACCATTAAACTGCACTGACCTATGTACTGAGCCTGTCTGATATCCATTTTCAGACGGTTGACCAGCACTTTTAAAGCGATAGAGGGAAGCGACACCTTCCGATGATTACCGCAAGCACGCATTTCTTCTTCTTGTAAATTGTAATCGTACGGGCGTCTTTAAAATCTTGGGGAAGCTATCCTCGGATCCAGCATAGATTGAAAAGGGCATGGAGACGGCGATTAGTGGAGATCCACCTGTTTTCAGAATTTGTACAGGTATCTGACCCCGACGGCTTTGCGGGTAGATCTCTTTCAACGCTTTGTTCGATCTGATGAAGGGTAATTGTATCCTTAGGTTGTCGATGTGTTGAATTAGGTTTCAAGTTCACCATGACATCAGGATCTGCGCTTTTCGGTGGTTTATAAGCTTTTCGAAATGCTGTTTTTTTCGTTTCGTGATATCTGCAACATCTCTCACAAGACGGCTGTCATCGACTGCTTTCAGTATAACGCCGAATTCTTTCGATCCAATTTTAGGGCAGAAAATACTCAACAATTGGTAACGGCGTTGCCAACATTAAAAACCTTGTTCGAA
>JASANE010011061.1:0-13401 GCA_030248225.1 Trileptium ribeirensis
TGGCGGTAGCTAGGATTTGGCCATCCGAAGCACTGGGTATGATATAGCACATGATACATTTTCTAAACATAATGTGATACATTCCCGAAAATCTAAGTGCACTATAGACTCTTAAATGACGTTCAGCTTTGGTTAAATATCCTGCTAACATAACAGATTTTTTTAAATATTTTTATATTTGGGAATAATTAAATACGCATATGATTGCGAGATCCTTTGATATCCAAATCTGATACGTTTAGCAAGATATCGAACGTCTTCTAGCAAAAATGCAAAAGCGTCAGAGAAATGTTGAACTCAAATGCCTGTGAAATTCCGACTTCTGATGACTTAATATGCATTATTTGAAAATTTCAATAATATATTTTTGAAATATAATTAATGTAAATTTTTAGGATTGTGATCCGTATGAAGTGAAGTGCCAATAATTTGTGTTCTAACCTAAGTCAGGTAATCCTCACCCACTTCTGTAGATCGATGTTCCTGAGGCTAAAAATATAACTAGTTTTCATATTTCTTCCGTATATATCAATAACAATCCTGTATACCCCAAGAAGAATTCTCAAATTAATGACTATAACAATGCTGGATACAATAATATTGCTTGTTTGGTTACTTAATAAGGATAAGGTATTGCATCTGTATTCTGGTATGTATCAGCAAAATAAATTACATACCGATGCATTGATAGCAAGACTGTGGCTTAAATCGCTGTTGTCATTATTCAGCCGAAACGCATTAGATGTTACCAACGGAGGTTCCCATGTTATTTGAACAATACTTTCATCTTTCAAGAAGATCGAATTAATGTTGCGAATCGTGTAAAGCACTGAAATATTAGGTTTTTATGTGGCAGAGTTTAGCTGTTTGCCCAAAGTTGTAGAAAAATACTAGTTATTACCATGGGCGGCGATCCCTAAAAATAGTAGGAGATGAGCATAATTTTTCTTTAGTTCTTATCACCGGATCTTGATTTCTGGGGGATGCAACCCCATCATCCCCCTTGGAATCGACTCCCATAGTTATTACTAAATTTCAAAAACCTAATCACCGACTTTTTTGTGCATCGTCAAATATTTGAAACTGTAGTAGTATCGCTTGAGATAAGCCATTATAAATTTAAGGACTTTTTGGCGCGTATTTAAACGAATATTCTTTATCCTTTACATATTATGCCGAAATATTTTGTATATTAGTATTTGTATTTCTGCTTTATAAAAAATTCGTCCTCGCTTTTTGCAAAAACAATACGTGCTGTAGCAATGTCGTTATGAAGCTATTTGTGCACAGGTGAGTAATTGGTTGAATAGCTGACTGTTGTCATGTCGTCTCGCTTTTACGAGAATGTATGAATTCGTAGTGTACAACCAAAAATAATTTAGAGAAAACCTAATCCTTTAGTAACACAGCTTATATAGTTAAAGCCGTGCATCGAAATGTTTTAACGCACGGTTAGCTAAATTATTAGTATTGCAACTCAGCTATAGCACAGAAATGCGTGCGTTAAAAGAATAGTCCGTTGTGTAATTTAACTCCGCTCAAACTCGTCCTATTGAACTCGTGTAAACTCGACACAACAGTTTGTGCCAATTTCTTAACGCACGGCGCCTGTGCTACAGCTATTACATAACATGTGCGCACATAAGATTGAGAATGTTCATACTTTCTCTACTGTTGCAATTTATTCGATCTGGTGTATAAACAAATACATATAAATTAATATGCGACACCATGACGTATTTGCGCAGCAAATTAAGAAATGTATGATAAATTACAAAGCTGTGACGTAGTTTTCGCTGTTTGTCTCAGATCCCGGTATTACTATGTAACTTCCCAAAATCAACTGCTGCGGCATAAAATCCAACAGTATAGTTTAAAACCAACTCTACTCTAAATTCAACACCTGTGATATGGCTATTTACCACAACCGTGTACTGGACTTATCAATTCAACATTATATTTATACAAATACGGGTTCGAAAGCAAATAAAAGAACTGGTTCAATTCACTGATTTCAGAAACTACAACTAAAATTAAATTCAAAAGTAAACGATTCATGCTGCTATATAGTTTTAACTATTACTACCGTGTTTAAGAAAAGATTAGTGCATGACCACTGAATTATATTGCATTCTGCATGCTGATAGTAAATGTCGCACTGGCATTTCTCAACATAAATTTAAATTAGCAAATAGATTTCGATTACAGCATCTAGTTGAGTGTCTGAATATTTAGTGCCTGCTTTTGCTACTGGCGTGTTCATATTGCGTCCGATGTGATTATATCTAAACCGATGCGATGCGATCCGAACAGATCCCATCCCAATTCGATGTGGTCCGAAAACGCTCATTTTGTCGGACAGATACCAACCATGTAGTGTGCAAACGCAAGTACAAACATATTCATACCTTTGCGATAAAAATTTGCTAGTGTCGAATCTCATCGGAAGCAATAAGGCCGTGCTCACATTGCATCAGGCATGATCTGATCCGGCACGACTAAATTTTATATTTATCGTATACGTGTGTATGTATATGTATTTTTATTATCACACTACATCATTCGATCTTGTCCGGAAAAATTGTGCATGCTATTTGGGATCGGGTCGTCGGCTTGGGTCGGATCAGTTTCGGATCGGATGCAGTGTGTACACTCAATATAGAATATATGTGAGATTCGGATTGGAACAAATCGGTTCAGATAGGATGATCAGATCGGATTAGATAGGACGCAAGGTGAACCTAAAGAAATGCATTTAAAGCACGTCCATATAATGAGCATTGAAATCATGATGAATAAAATAACTGAGACAGTTGTTGCAGTTGTGTCAAAATTAGCGGTTGTTCATGTAAATTTATCATTGCCGTACCTGGAGGTCGATGACGGAAATTGTTAAGATAAAACTCAAACATTTGTATAAGTAAGGCTGCATTTACGGCTGTGCCGTAATCCAAAATTTATCCTAATATGCTACAGTTCGGATTACTATTAAAAGTTTAGTCTGTAGCGTACTGAGAACGGTATGATTTACGATTCTGTGTCATTTGACAAATTTAACAAAATACGTTTAATCGACGCTTTGTTTTATAGCTTGCATGATATGTCTAAGCCATTAAGTGCCAACAGTTATTGACACTGGCTTCTATGTTCCAGTGCGCCTAATACAGGTAAATAAGTAAGACGGTTACCCCATTCCTTTGTTTCAACTACCAAAGAAGATGATCGATTTCTATTGCTCCCTTTAGCCTCATCGAGCAACGAAACACCGTTCTGTGCTACAACATTAATCGCGTATTCAGCACCAGCGCGTAACCCAGATATTGTTAATTTGGTCGTGTTCAAGGCAGACCGTTGTAATTGTGGTTCGTATTGTACAGAATCGAGAGAATCACAGCTTGGACACACAACCGTATAGAAGATATCGCTGCGACCACCGGTAGACAATGGTGGATCCCATTCGAGAGACGCCGAGTTTTGGTCGATAAATGATGAACGAAGGTTCTGCGGACGTGTAGGAGGTTCTAAATACTGGTACTTATTGTTTGTAAAATCTTATTGTACCGGAAGCAATAAAGCAGTGACGCAGAGCAGATTTAACCAGCAGGTAGCGCTATGTTTGAAACAATTGCTTGTGTAAGTTGAAAGCGGGTCCATACCAGCTATCTTTCAGATATAAGCATTGCGCGCGTCCCTTCAAACGGTGGCGCAGAACGCTTTACGTTAGCACCTTAGTAGTAATGCGTACGTAACGTGAATTACGATGTAATAACTTATACTTGATGTAGAATTTTCAAATAAACATAGAAATCAATTTCGCAGTGAAGGCTGTAGCACAACAGGTATGATTTTACTGTATATTGTACTTATGCTAATCACTGTTTGTGAGAAGCGACGGCAAGCCGTGTTTGTTTGTTTGTTTGTTTGTTGTCTAAAATTAGAGTTCAGATTTCAATTGTTAAGCTCACACTACTGCAAAAATATTGACTAACAACATAATTGCTAACTGCTCTAAGCTAGCAAGTGCTTTGGCTATGTATAAGCTTCTCCAATCACATGGAGAGATTAATAAGTGATAATCGTAACTATTTATACTAAGTCGCAAACCGAATATCACAGAAACTTAAGAAAATTACTATTATTGTTTTACAAGTTTACCAGACCAAATAACCAGAGATTAGAGAACACTCTTAGGCAAGGTGTAAATAATCTACTTAAGTCTACTGTAAGTTTTCGTACAAGCATAATAAATAGATAAGCTTTTCCCAGTGTAGCTTATTTAACTATCCACATGTGTGCTGCTTTTTGCAAGCATTTGTTATTGCTTTAGCAGTTCAATTCTTGAGGGTTAATTTAAGAACCAATTTGAAAATATCGAAAGGGGTAGTTGAATTTATGCCTAGTTTCCCTGCGCTGGTTTGTCGCCATTTTTAAAGGGCGGTTTGAATACAACGGCCGGGGTTGAAAAGTATACGGTAAATATTAGGCTGAATTCAACTATATACTAGAAATTGGTTGAACAAAAACTATAAATTTATAAGACATTCCTTTACTGAAACGACGCAGAGCCCCAGAAAAGGTCGAAAAAGTCACAGTATCGTGGCTTAGACAAAAATGCTTATTGACTATTATGTTGATACCAAAGTTCCGGGAGATTTGTATTTGTTATAAAAGGTAACTTAATGAGTATGTAACTTACCGACAAAATTTACAACCTGTTATAAATTTGAAAAACATTAATTAAAATACATACAATTGCAATGAGCTTGCAAGTGGTTCGTCTTATACCGACCAGACCAAGCAATCTTGGCGGTATAGCGACCAGGAGCACATCAAGATGTTACTAGTATCACACTACGCCTCTGCTTGCGGCGCATGTAATTAACCGTCACTCGGTTTGTTAAACTCTTCGTAATAAACTAGTATTTGCAAATGAATACTAATTTTTTTTGTTCGGATTATTATGTTTAAAAAGGAATTATGTCGTTTTCCACAAATTAGCGTTAGTGGTAAGAAATTTTATCAAAAGACAAATCTAAAATATTTCTGAGCAGCTCCAAATTTCATTTATTAAAAACACTATATTATAAGCCTATCGTTACCAGCAGCGTTGTAATAACATATATATTAGACGCAACACAAACATATATAATATGAATTCTTTAATGATTTGATATCTTCGTTGTTCACATACAGATTTTCAACGCGAAAGACTATAAAAACATTTACACTGAGGCAACAAATTAATTATTGATATTACATAGAATTCAGCTACGAACCATAATATAAAGCAACTTACTTGTACACGGAGAGGAGGCTGTATCAGTAAGTGCACGAAAGGTACCTGGTATGCATGTGCATTCCACAGACGCATTACTAAGTGCAGAACTGTTATCTGGGCAGCGAAGGCACGAATCGTTGCCAGTAGTTGATTTATACCGCCCTTCTGAACATTCTAAACAATTAACACGGTGGCTTCATACGTAGAAAATCGGAACGTAGAAAATATTTGTGATATATTGTCGCTAGGCTAGCAGAGAAATTTTGATAATACTGCCTTGATATTTGAACATCCTTGTTACGGACAGCATTTATTGAGTAAACATCTTCGAATGGCTATGTTGCGGCTGAACTCTTGTACTGTCGTAAAATTTAGGGTATGGTTTAACACACCACCAGCTGTGTGGCTGTTGTGCTGTATCCAAAAACTGGATTCAATAATACTTTAATAATTAACAGTGAAATTGCTCATTTCCGTCTGTGTTCCACAGACTTCTTTTGTAACCGCCATCCCCAGGTTTCTCCTGATATTAGCATTTCTGTGAAGATTTACGAACGTGGATAGTTATGTAGATCTACTTGAGAGATTATAATGTGCCCCAGGCCAACTTACGTTTACAAATACATATCAAATTTAAAGTTGACCGTTTTGTATGATGCTATTGATGGCCCGCTGCTCCGCGATAAAGATCTCGGAAATGTTTCTATGTGAAATATGTCTTCGCTATAATGCTTCGGGTTCTCCACACACCAAGCTTTAAAACATTAAAGAAAATAACATAGACCTTCGGCATTAACCGTCAAGATGACGTAATTCTAGGTTACGTTAATCTAAATAAAGTGTTTGCGATCATTCGTTGCTCCAAACAGCAAATATGAAAATTTCACTTTTATTATATTTATTCAAACAACTAATTTTCACGAAAAATATATTCATACACTTTCATAGCAATAGCGCGCGTCAAAAGTGCTCCACTGTTTCATAAACGTGTTCAATTTATTGTGCAATGCATGTAGCATTATAATGCGTAGGCGGATAAAAAACGAAAACGTCCTAGGGAGAAAGCCTAACAACATATAAACTCTTGTTCCGACAGTTTTCGCCTAAAAATATTTTTCACGTGCAATACATCGCAACAATGTGATATAACCACTCCCCATGCACATAAAGTCATTATAATGTATCCCTATATAGTGAAAATTCTAAACCAAATTTTTTAGTGTCATTGCGATACCATCCATGCAACATTTGCTATATCAATCAATACATACACCAAATTTCATTTCATGGTAAATTTATTACCTTGGCAGTAATGTTTATGAATCTTATGAACTTCATAGCCAGGACTGCATTCGCAGCCGCCGCTTAGTAGGTTCCACAGTCCGTCGCCACTACATAGATAAGAGGGTGGATTGTTTGTAAGAGGCTCTGTGTTTGGTATACATTGGCCAATCGCTTTTTGGATAGATGCTAGGTCCGGCCCAGAAGGTGTTTCCGGAAAAAATGCCATATTTGATGCTAAATGTGATTCACACGCTTTGTAGTATACCTATAATATTAAATAATTTATTGACATGTTTCAGCTTTGGATGTGCTGCGCCTCTTGTGCAATACAAGGCAAGCGCAGTACCTCATCAGATAGTGCCCATCAACAGGGTATATTACTATACGTTATTTTAAATAGTTAGATTAGAATGATTGCAGTGCTAGCACAACTTCATAAACGTTAACGCTAAATTTGGGTCCTTACACATAATTCCTAAAACCGATGGCCATATGTAAATAACGATATTCCCTTATGTGCGCGTATAAAACATGCACTACTTAAGAGCTGTTCATGGTCATGATTTTAAAAATTAGCATCGTAATTTACTGACTTCGAACGCTTAAAAACGATCCAATTGCAGAACATTTAGGCCGCGAACACAGCGTACAAGAGTCAAGTTCATACATCAAGGAGCCTCTTTCACACTCGTTAAGCTGCTAGTTTTGACGGCAAAAATATGAACGCTATAATTTTTGAACAATTCGACTTGTAATTTTAACAAAACCGCCATACTGTTCGCACTAATGTGGACGCACGCATGAAGCATATTGCTTTTTACTTTACTTCACTAATCATTGCTTGGTTTCTACGGACGGTAAGAGTAACGGGTACAAATCTACTGCTACAGCGAACTACTACTTCACATGCGTCTAATATTTGTTTCTACAACATTATAATAACAAAAAACCCATAGTCATGTTACACGTTCACATCGCGTTAATAATAAAAATTAGTTTTGTGTGGACCTGGCTTTGGTGTGTCAAATACTATTACTGTGCGGTATATTATAAAAATTCACTTACAATCAAGACAAGTTATCAATACATAGTGAAAAATTTTTCAAACAGCTTTTGTCACACAAGTAGTTTTCATAGTCCGGAAACCATCTTATAATATCTTAGTGGGATCATCAAAGCAAGCAGTATTGAACAGTGGATTACGGATTGTTTTTGACAAAGACGCCAGTCTCAGCATGTCAGTCGGCCGTCCTGACTTCAGTACACCCTAACATTACTTAGCTTTCTGTCAAAATTTGATATAGATGGCTTCGTTCCATGTGTTACTCTCTCCATGTAGATATTTTTCCGCGAAATGCTATACCAATTGCCTGTAAAGCGCGACAAAAATTAGCCGTACAATGTGTAGAAGTAATTTTAAAAATTATCACCAATGATATATGTTTTCAAAATTGAGGTGAAAATATGATCTTAATGGGAAAACATAGCAGTCCAATGCGGGACCCTTTGCGGTCTTATCGTCCATATATTTATATATATCATGGCATAAAATTATGTTTCTATTTATATGTAACACATAATTGCATATAATGCATGAGTGTAGTCACATATTACAACATTCGAGTTACTTTTGAGTGACAATGACATGAACAGTTTGTGTAAATTTGCGCAGCATTCAACCAATATACTGAATATTTTACATAATTATCGACTCGGTGTTGCAGTACTTAGATAATTCTATTTACAAGACGACCTAATTTTGCACAAAATTATTCTTTTGTGGAACTAAAAATTATATAATTATTTCTGGCTAATCTGTTTCCGTGGTTGCTATATTGACGGTGGAGTACCGTTTCGACAGGAAACAATATCGAGCGCTCTTGTCTTTCTGTCTCAGGTGCGTGAGACTTTCCTGTTTGCCCCAGGTAGGGTATCATATTTTCGCCTATCATATTTACACCCATCATATTTTGCGCGTTCGTCCCTATATTTTTCCCAAAGAATTGGTAATTTTTCCAGCAGTCAGAATACATCCATACTGGATGACGAAGGGTATCACCGTATTTTACACTATGTTATTAGTTTGCCCAATACTATTTACCGCCCGAGGCTCACCAGTAAATGTCAACACCAGGACTTCAGAAAGAAATGTCAATAAAATATAGATGGCGATTGCGGTATATTTCACGGTTTACCAATACAGTAGGAAGCAAGAGTGGTCACGGGAGAGGAAAACAAGAATAAAATCATAAGGGAGATTCACTTAGCAGATGCAGGAGGTTTACAACTGTTATAACAGGTGCGAGACTAGTGTCGTATCATATTTTTATCCAAGGGACTGGAGGAATTAATATGACGAGAGAAAATATGATACAATACATGGGGGAAATATGATGGGAATTACGATACCACAGCAGCAACAGGAAGCTTGTAACTGCAAAATGTGTATTTGAGTTACATTGATTATAGCACAAACGCTACAAAATAATGTATTTTAATGGTTTATGTTAAAAAGTCAACTGTAGTATGTTTCTTGTCTCTTAGAAAAAAATTACGATGAATTCTAGCAAAGTGTTGTTGTGGCATGGGTTGAATTACCTTGCTAAAAATGGCAAACAAACTGTGTGCTGCTCACGGAGATGTTTAAATCACTCAGCATTCAGGAAAAAATGATTGTTCATCAATTTCATTTCTACATATAAATAAACTTCCCATGAATTGTAGCCAGGTTGTGGCCACTATGGGTAGAATTGCTTGAACCAAATCGATCATCACTGTTTCCCGTTTATACCGGTGTTTAAATTAACTCAACATTATGGAAACAATGATTGGTCATGACTTTTCACATGTAAAAAATATTTTAGGGTCCTAAATATTCATCCCTATACAATGAAGCAAAAAATGTAAATGAAAATATACGACTTAGTTACAAACAAATTCACGACGGAGCCAGCTAACACCTTTCTTCCATATACAGGTTGTAACTACTGATTTGAGATTACACATTACAATATAGTTTAAAAACGATATTTTAAAATACAAATAAAAAATTTATATTTTGATCCCTTAGTTAAATGATAACTTACAAGTGATCCAAGACTCAGACAGACAAAAGAAATTTTCACGAGTGAACCGATATCTCAGGAACTCCGCTCGCTCGGTCGCTCGGTAGCTCTGTTTCAATTAAAGATTCACACTTCAAATTTCAGCAAAACAGTTTGTTACCTTCACAGATAATATCGACATGCAAGCTCCTTCATCGCGGTACGCTAAGTAAACGCCTGTTGCTTTGTCACTACTGACAGCAAAGCTTTGTGTGTCAGTACTAAATCTGACAGCGTCTCGTTCGCTAAATCGACCTTTGTCCGCCGAAATTCGGTCCACTATATTGAAGCTCAAACGATCTTGCCGTGACGTAATACTTCCACTAGCAAGTGTGTCATACTTAGACTCGTAATACAAAAGGTTAAATGTTTCTTTGCACGTGAGCGCGGTATGGGGAAACAATCGACAATCGCGCATTGTGAACGAAGTTTCAATGTAAATCCGTCTTCCGTGTCCAAATTCTAAAATAAACAAACAACAAATTTATTTATGGTATTCCATGTCACCGATTGCTTACAAGTTAGGTTGCAGCACTTTTACAACTCACTAACTTCACGTTTTACCAATCATCATACGAGATGTTTAGATTTTTCCGCTGTTTCAGTGCCCTGAATACGGATACTGACTCCAAGAAATATCAAAGCATCATCCTATCTATCTGGTATTATAGCAAGATATAGTATTTAATACTCCATATAAACTCAAAACACTTAAATCGAAGTCCGAAGGAGCTCCGAATTTTTTAATGAATCATTTAATCGCGGAGCAAATTCTACTTGTATTCGAAGACAATTTTAAAAATTTCTAGGCGTTTGCTCCACTTCATTGATAAGGGTTATTATGCCATTTTGAGGTAAAACGGTTCTTACCGGCGCAAAATACAAATGAAAAACACTCTTCCCGAATTACATACGATGATTCCCAGATAACACAACTTCGTTATAGAAGCAGATTTCTACGTATCGGTGGAAAGAGTACAAAATCGCCCTAAAAGCTAAATTTTGGAGATTTTGAGCTAAACTAGTTTCTTGCTTGTTGCTAGCTAACGTCAGGTTCATGGGACTATTTAACTCGACAAACGAGTAGGTTTCACGATTTTAACTACATAATGGCCATGCTGTTTACCATATAGTGTTCTTCAAGCGCACAAATAGTTATAAAGTTCACACTGATTTTCCAGTTTTCAATCGGTATGGAAAACGGTATAGGATTTCTAAAATTTTGGTCGCTAAATATTATCAGAGTCGTGGCATATAGCTATCTGTATTTTTATAGCTTCTACTTCATTGGAATAATTTTATCATGTGTAGTTTCTGCTTCTAATGTTGCGGCGGCTCGGTGGTGAAAAGAAGACATTGGGCACTATCTTGGATTTTCAATTTCTTGCTCCCGTTAACTTCGTAAATCGTAAAACGTGTAAGATTAGCAAATATGGTTATTGGCGTTATAAATCCTGATGGCGATAAGTTATATTCCTAAAATATATCATATCAGCATCGTTCTGCGACTACAGCATGTATAAGGACAAAACATGTGACTAAGTCTTAGTTTGCTCAGAATGGTGCTGTTCAGCTGCACATTTGTAAAGTTCCTGTGGACGGTGTATATGAAGGATTACAAATTGAAATTGGATAGTTACAGTGAACCTACTGATTTCGCATACGAAAACTAGCCAAATTCTACGGAGAGTAAACAATCGTGAAGCCAAACGCTTCATCGTAAATGCACATTTTGTAGATACAAACCGGAGTCTCAGTCATGTCATGGAGCTTAAACATAAAGAAAGATAAATTCACGCTGCCGCAAGCATTCAGGCATAATGTGTAACATTTGTTTGCAAACTGGTAAGCACACAATTAATTAGAATTAACAAATTTGTCTTGAAATAATCTTAGAAATCATAGAACTTCGTATAAGGGCTATGATCTGCATGCGCCTGTGTAATTGTGTGTTTTTAATAATAATAGAAATATGTTGTGTGAATATTTGATAATGGCTTTATGTTTGTAGTCACACTTCACAAATATATAAATATTTGGTATCAGTGATGACGCATGAAGCAGTGGGTATAAACGAAGGAATGTTTATAACGTGTCAAAATTATTACACATATAGTTTACTTAAATACAACCGCGTAAAATTCATACCCATGGGCTGTCCTCTATCGTTACATATAGCGGTCACACGGCTTGAAGAACTTACCAATGAACGGAGTCCTTAACCAGTTGTTGACATTTGCTGAGTAGACATCGCAGACGACGTACGATCGCCAGTTAACACCTTTATCCGTATAGCTTTCTTCTGTCCACTAAAACTATATGCATGTTACTTGATATCCATGTGCAGATTTTCCAAAACAAAACTCTATTTTCTGTCCATACTATAACCAGTTCGATTGGTAGTGTATCATGGACATCAAACCTCCCGTTAAAAGCTGTGGCCATTGATATTCTAACCATTTGTCACACCTGCATGCAGCCAGTGTAATTAGCTTTCTTGGTGCAGCAGATATAATCCAGTTTCGAGCTTTACTGTTAAAGATTCGTTATAACGGATGCGTTTGACCAGGCTACAAAATGCAACCATTAAGTCATTTTTCAAAACTTTGTCGGCTCTTTTTAAAAGCAGGTTTTAATATATGGAACTTGACTTACAAAACCATAGGTGTCTGTAGGGATAGGGTCTACCCACTCTTAAGTTCGGATCCCTATAAGCCATATTTACTTCGTTGTGAGGCCCCGCATCCCTCATCCCCTGCCCCCCACCCATGGCTACGCCTGTCTAAGCCGAAGGATCTTTACAAGCCATATTTACCTCGTCCTTAGGGTCCGTATCCTCATCCTACCCTCTGCTACAACAGCTCCACTCGCTTAAGGCGCAATTGTGGGCAAAATTACATTATGAGGAAAAACGGGCGGCAATGGGGAAAATTATTGCTTGAAAATTTATTATTCGACGCATAATATTTAGTAGAAAGTCACTACGCGCAAAATAGGTCACTCTGCCGATGAATATTTCGAAAGGACAGTTTGTGTTTACGTCGTAAGGCCGTGTGTTCGCTAAGTATAATAGTACAACACCTCACATTCTGGTTCGAAAACAGAAATTGGAATATTAAAGTAGCCATTTTGACCCAAATGCAAATGAAGTGGCCATATCGTAAAATATACTTTGACAACTGTATCAAATGTCGCTGGATTTTTCAAAGAATATGTATACTTAGCCTTCATAGCATTAGTATTAGTATCAATAAAATATGGCACTGTGGAAAGAGAACGAAAATCTAATTTTTCGGAGCAGAATCTACGTAAATTTTGCACTCATAGACTTTAGCTTTGATTACTACTTCATCAGATTTAGTTCGGACGCCGTTAACATTAGAGGCAGTGTATACATAACATATATTATACTATAAACGGACCAGCCGGCGAATTCCCAACTGCCGTCGAACTGGACTTTAATGATGCTTGAAAATTAGAGAAACAAAAAAGAAAATGTAAAAATTAAAATCAAATTTAAAAAACTTAATCCCTATGCCTCTGTAATAGATTTTTTTAAATACATCAACCACCGCAAGATATATAGAGAAATAAATAGAAATTCTCTTTAGCGTCACAACTTCTAGCTTATTATAGCCAAATGTAGTAAAACTCACAACTAACGAACTGTAGCTTTGCTCCAAAATAATATAATGGGTCACCCTTCGTACACCCTCGAAAATTAATTCAAGCAAT
>JASANE010011062.1:0-19971 GCA_030248225.1 Trileptium ribeirensis
AATTTATAAAATTCACACTTCTACGTTTTATCGCCGGGTTTTTGCTGCACCCAAATTGTTTCCATATTCAGATCCCACATCGATATATATTAAGAGAGACTCTTATGATATTTGAATAGTGCTATATTTCGATCCAAGAAAATTTTCTAATGAAAATCACCTGTAATTTGGAGCTGAGAAAATCAGTTCTCAAACTGGCTTTCAATTCGTTTGTAAATTGAGAATATATTTCACATGCACTGTACCGTCAAAGTTTACAGATTCTCTTTAAGCAATTTGCCGAAGCATCCTGTTTTTATCATTAGTAGCAGTATAAAATTTTTAATATGACGAAATAATTATAAATAATGCGGTGTTTCCACGTTATAACGAACGTTCTGGGCGCAACCCATAGCTGTTTACATACCCAACAGGCGTCTCAGACCCCCATGTTTTCTGAAATTTTTTTCAAATTTCAACGCGTATTACCATCTTGCCGAGGAGTGTTGCACACACCGTGTTTTTTTGGCAGTTTTATTGACACTGTTCGGAATTATTCACAATGTTCATACCGGGCCTAGATACAATATCCAGAATTTGAGGAAAAAAGCACTTCTCACAGGACAGTTTGCTAGCTGTCCCGTCATAGTTAATTTGTGTAGCTGAAGGGTGTACGACACTGTCAGAAAAATTTAGTAGCTAAGGGCCGTGTCCGAACAATTTTCGGCATTCGATTTTACAGGGGCCCTGACTGTTTCTATACGGTAGGGTTGCGCACAGGGGGGTTAAGTTTCCAAACAGCGGGGACATTATAACGTGAACGCCGCATAAGGCTTAAAGAAAAAACCATAAGGGTAGTTAGAAAGTCAGACTTCATATAATTGTTGCTTTTATAAGTTTTATCATAACTATGCTTCCGTTTTGTTCAAGTTTCCAGTGCATATGATCTCGCGTCGGAAACTACCGGTGTCAAATATACATAGCATTTTATTACAAGTATTAGCATAGGAAAGAGTAATATTTATCAACTGAGCCAGCGAAAGTAGGTCTCACTGAAGCCGGAGCCGGAGCGGAGCGAATAGACTTTTCCTATAGTTTAGTTAGTGGGCAGAAATCGTAAAAAAAATTTTTGTCGGTTTGTCGAGATTATTATCACTGGATGTATGAATTCTCACAAATTTTTCATTATCACAAGTTCAGTTGATTAATTTTCTCACACAAACTTTCTTTTATTTTATCACAAACTCAGTCTCTATTGAGCCTTTTCATTGACGCTAAACCTGTTACATGGTTTGTCGACAAATATCGTAACATCATTTTTGCCTGTGAAATGTTATTGTGGCATCATACTATTTATGTAAGTTTTTTAGCACGCTTAATATAACAGTGTTGCTGTTTAGGCCTAAAATTGGTGTATGTCGTTAAACGGATACGAGTGTTTAGGGGCGACAAACCTACTTGACAGTACACTCTTCTTTGCTTTCGTGGAATGATATGATATGATGTTTTGACACTCCCATCCCGTAATAACATAACACAAAAACAAGTGTTTTGTGAGGATAGGTAGCAAACCCTAAAACCCCTTAGATATATGTGGAAGAACACGATATAGCAACAACAGCTCTCTGACAGCAATACCTTCGTATTCGGCATGCCGGAAGACCTGTATAAGAAGTTTTGGATGCTCCCACCACGCGATAGCATGCCACGAAAGCAAAGAAAGGTGTACTGTGAGAATAGGTTTGTCGCCCCTAAAACACTCGTATCCGTTTTAACGACATCATACACCAATTTTAGGTCCTGACGGCAACACTGTTATATTAAGCGTGCTCGAAAACCTACATAAGAATGGTATGATGCTAATACCCCACAATAACATTTCACAGGCAAAAATGATGTTATGCGGATATTGGTCGACAAACCACGTGTTTGACAGGTTTAGCGTCTAATGAAAAGGCTCAAATAGACTGAGTTTGTGATAAAATAAAAGAAAGTTTGTGTGAATTCATAGACTGAACTTGTGATAAAATAAAAGAAAATTTGTGAGAATTCATACATCCAGTGATGAGTTTATGATCTCGACAAACCGACAAAAATTTTTTTTACGATTTCTGCCACTAGTAAAGCTATGGGAAACAACTCTATTCGCTTGGCTCGCTCCACTTCAGTGAGACTACTTTTCGCTGGCTCAGTTGATAAATATTCTCTTTCCTATGCTAATACTTGCTAATTAAAATGTCTATGTCTGTAACACCAGTAAGACTGCAACGCAGAGTAAGTCCATATGCACTGGAAAACCTTGAACAAAACGGACATTGGCTATGATAAACTTATAGAAGCAACAATTATATGAAGTCTGACTTTCTGATAACTCCTTATCGTTTCTTTTAAGCCTTATGCGGCGTTCACGTTATAATGTCCCCGCTGTTTGGAACTTTTGACCCCCTGTAGTCGCGACCCTACCGTATAGACAGTCAGGGTGACACCCATACTGTAAATCAAATGCCGAGGGTGTACGACACACCCTTAGCTACTAAATTTTTTCTGACAGTGTCGTACACACCCTTAGCTACCAATTTTGCGCGAATTAACTATGACGGACACCGTCTGTAGCGAATGGCGTTTATTAGTCAACTGTCCTGTGGAGTTTTTCCTAAATTCTCGATATTTGTATCTAGCCCATATGAACATTGCTCAAATAATTCCGAACAGTGTCAATAAAACTGCCAGAAGACACGGTGTGCCTGACACTGTCGGCAAGTGGTAATACGCGTAACTAGCTACCGTTGAAAAAATTTATTAAAAACATGGGGGTGTCTAAGACACCCTGTTGTCAACGGTGTGTCTGACACTGTGTGGGGTACATAGGTTCCAAACGTTGGGGACATTATAACGTGAACGCCGCATTATTTATATAATTTTTGTTTGGTCATAAAATTTTATACTAATGATAAAGCAGATGCTTCGCAGATACTATCTAAAGAGAATCTGTAAATTTTGACCGTTCGTATCATGTGAAATATATCTCAATTTACAGACGATAAAAGCCAGTTGAGAACTGATTTTCTAGCTCCAATTACAGTGATTTCATTAAAAATTTTTCTTGTCATCGAAGATATAGCACTATTACAAATATCATAAGAGTCTCTCTTAATCATATATCGATGTGAGATATGTAAAATATGGAAACAAATATTGGGTGCAGCAATTCCAGCGATAAAACGTAGAACTGTGAATTTTATAAATTTTATTAAGTTTATAGCTTAAAATATGAAAATTTGACTCAACCAGCCGTAATTTAGTCGACCATCGTTTGTGTAATATCATCGTGTGTATCGGTGATCTTTCCGGATAAGAAATCATATGGTTTCAAGTCTCAGTTTTATGAATTTGAATGCTTGTTACTAGTGTGTCTAAGCTTCTTCAAACCAACGCTAAATAATTTTACCTATTACCACTGAAAACAATCTATGTTTTTCCGACATAACGCACTACAACTAGTAGCTATTTTTGACATATAATTTTCTTTAAATACAATACATTAGCACCGATCTTGATTTTATCATTGAATTAACACGCCGCGTTTACGCAACGTTTAGTGATTCTATTGCCTTTCGATTTCAATATAGTTGTACCATAAACGACATTCGATGGCCAAAAATTTACCTTACGGTACGATTTCATATTTCACTAATATGGCGTTCATGTTTATAATGTGGAAATATATACAACATGTGGAAGTTTTGTCCGTCAATAGTCTACACCATACCATCCAGTGGTATAAACCACTTACCTGCACTATATATTAAAATAAATGGTGTATGAGACACCATCAACTTAACTATGGTGTCTAAATTTATTGTTTTACTGACGGTGTTAAAAATACTATACACAAACATTATATAAAGCATGGTGTATCTAATTCTATATATCTTAAAATTTTTTGTGCTGTTGTCTAGACCGTACCAGTAAGGGCATTAACTAACTATGTATGCTATCTTAGAATACCATCAGAAACATTATAAAGTCCAAAATACCATATAACAGATGCTGACAGAGACATTCAGGGTGGACAAAACTTCCACATCGGCGGGTTTTTATAATGTAAACGCAGTATGTACGCAATCCTCAATATTACTATAAATTGTATCATATTGCTTTAGCTGAGTCAAGTTACCTTCAAGCCTTTTCATTTGAAGCTTGTAAAGTTAGTTTATTTTTGCACGTTTTCATTTATATTAATGTTATATTTGTATTTTATTTGTGAAGCATGTTTTTCATTTATTAATTTGTGGATAACATAAATTATTTAAACTTATATAAATCACGGCTGTTCACTGTATAATTATTATTCTGTATATTTTAATTTATACCGCTTACACATTAACACATTCTTTTGTTTTTATTTTGGGAAGGCTGCCAATTAAGCATATCAGAATTGTTCTGACTAATGTATGTCCTGTCAATCGAATATAATGATTTCTTGATTTTACAAACTTCCTGATATTTAGAACTTTCTTATTCAAGCAACACTATATTTCAATTATAATGACAAAAATTTAAATTCATTTATTTTTCTCTTTAATAATTCTATTAAAGATAATTATGAAACGTAAATATATTTAGTATACTCCTAAGCGTAAACGGATGGTATTTTTCAGACAATCAGTATAAGCAATTTGCAATTATTTTTTGCACTTTATCCAATGCGCTCGGTCCTCCACCAGCGGCTGGATTCCCCTGATGAACCAGTTGTCGCCATTGAACTGATTGTGTTCACTTGCAATCAATTCAGCTCACACTTCTGTTCACCATTCATTTAGTTCAAATCGCTTTTCAATAATTAATTCCGCTTATTTTTTCCTTATATCAGAGAATATTCCGCTAGAAAATTACAGCAACAGCTACCACGATATGCATGCACACTTGTATCACTTCGGTATTATAAAATATCCAAGATTTACGAAGACTTCGTAGAGATAAGATTTCAATTATTAATACGGCTTATTTTATATCAGAGAATATTGCGCTGGAAGTATTACAGCTACAGCTACCACGATAGGCGTGAACACTTGTATAATTTCGGTATTGTGAAATGTCCAATATATTCGAAGAATTGGAAGCCATAAAGCTCGCTTTCAACACCGTACAAATAACCCGGTTTCACTGTTGTTGCATAAATATAATGTACAATTTTGTGTAAATACATTACCAAAATGTATAATAATATGTTCCGGCATTCAATGATTACATATTCTTAAGCTACTTTTCTGCACATAAATAATTTAAAAGCAAGATTTTGTATAATTTGAACATAAGTTTGAAATTTCATGTCAAACTTCAAAATGTTGAAAATAGATTCAACAATAGATCTAAATTACAAAAGGTACGCAGAAAACCAACAGATTTTTTGAGTTCAACGGGCTATCGTCTATACTTGGTAATTTTGGAAAAAGGGTTCAGTGGTGGTAGCAAATCGTAAGGTATTGAATTAAAATTCATATCTTTCTCCAAGAGGTCAAATCAGTGGCCCTGGGCAGTAAGTAAAGTCGCCTATTTGAGCAGAAATCGCTTTAGTTTATTCTTTTTGGTGTGTGAACCCTTCAGCTGCTTAACAGCAATCAATATATACTGTACCCCAGCTAGAATTTTTAATATTGAACTATTAATGTCACTCTGTGAAGCTGAGATGTACAACGTTATAATCATTATTAGTAAAGGGAAAAGCTTATTACAGAATTCCGAAGCAGTGATCGCTATATGAAAGTATTAAAGAGATAGTATAAGGCTTTGAAAACATAAATACCAAAGCCATAACAACGGCTAGCGAGCACAAACATATTTTTTCACTCAGAGTTTACATTTGTCAATATTTCTATACACGGTTTATATCATTGCTGTCTGAAGTTTCTCGGCTTAGGGGACATAGACGGTGACAGCGTGATAGGGTGGAAGGTGGGTGTGTGGATACGGCAATCAGGGGTACCCAATAATCTTTTCTAAATTCTCCGATTTTGTCTCATTTTATATCATCGCTGTCTGAAGTTTCTCGGCTTAGGGGACATAGACGGTGACAGCGTGATGGGGTGGAAGGTGGGTGTGTGGATACGGCAACGAGGGGTACCCAATAATCTTTTCTAAATTCTCCGATTTTGTCTCATTTTATATCATCGCTGTCTGAAGTTTCTCGGCTTAGGAGACATAGACGGTGACAGCGTGATGGGGTGGAAGGTGGGTGTGTGGATACGGCAACGAGGGGTACCCAATAATCTTTTCTAATTTCTCCGATATTGTGTCATAATTTTATTCAACGCTTCACCGTAATTTTGTTCATAATTTTTAAAAGTTCTCGCATGCCTTGAGTACGCAGGTGAGGCGAGATGTTTTCAGGTTGAGGGTCCTTGGAGGGAATAAATATGGCTTAGGAAGATCATACCCTTACGGAATAATTACATCCACACCTTATGAACTACTATAGTCTCTATAATATTTTGTACACAAATGTATTTATTTTTTCAGATGGGAAGAAGAAATAGAAGACGAAAAAAGAAATTGTCGACGTAAACGATAGACGACTTTTGCCATTTCTATTTAAAGAAAAGTGAATTTCGTCTAGAATATATTTGAAAGACTATGCTCGTAAATTGTCAATGTTTTTTTACTGTAGCCAAATATACAATGCCTATGGCATAAAATATTCGCTATTGCCGTGCCGACAAAAACTTCAAAATTTTACAATCATTTCACAGCGTTTTCTCTTTTCATTCTTAGATATTACACTAGTCGAACAGATGTATGCTATTTAGGCAATTGTCAATGCTAAGATGGCAACTATCAATTTTCCCTCATAATGTGCAATCGATTCGCATAAAGCGCCTATGACTGGGTTAACGGAAGCGGTATTATAGCGAAGCATCTAGTTATACTCTCAATATTTAATCCAACATGTGATATGTATAATAGTTCAATTATCTGATATCTATAAATGAGCGCTGCACATGCGACTAAAATTTTTAATCTATCACTTGGAATGTGGAAATAATACCTTCAGGAGTTGTAAAACATTTAGTTATATTGCCATGCCAGTAAATTATTGCGTCAACGGATGTTTAACACATCGAAAATTGTTTCAATTGAACTGTAAGACATAAAGTTCTTGTTGCGTTAAAAATGAGCATTGTATCGGCAAAACTGTAAACATCAAAACGGATTTGATTGAGTTGATAAGTTAAAACCTTTTTTGACAGTGAATGCATTAAAACAAATACTGCACTGTATATAATTTAGCCTGAATATAAAGTATATATATGTATATAAAGTTGCCGAGAAAAAAATTACATTTCTTACTTACAACTAAAAAGTTGTGAATGGAATAGGATAAAGTGATTGTACATACCGAACTTTTAACCAAGCGTTGCAGCATTTCAGAGCTATATAGAATTTAGTCAAAACCAGAGTAGTTATTTAATAGTGTTTTAATTTTTTTGCAACTATAGTATGTGTTTTAAGTATTTTATTAATAATTATAGTCCACGTTATGGTATACTATTTACTTAAAACATTTTACAATTTACACAATATTTATTAGAGTACAGTTCACTCAATATTTACCGTTATAAAAATACCGTTGTCGTAAATTTTATACGATTCCATCAAATTTTTCGTAATTATATGCTTCTATCATTTCCGGTTGTTTGGCTGAAGTGCACTGTATAAAAATGCCATATGTTCTTGTAAATTTGAGATCCTACTGCAATATTGCTTTAAGGCGTGGTTCTTTTTCAAGGTCAACCTCTAGTAAGTACAATTTAAATTCTGTGTAAGGTTTATTACAGCTTTGTGTACAAAAATAAACTCTAATCGAATATGGCATGAAATCTAAGTAGTATTTTATCATCTTCATTATATTTCGGACGGATTGGTAATAACTGTGGCTGACGACATTAGTGTTGGCTTTGATTTTAAGAAACTAAAACGTAGCGTTATAAATGATTCCGGTTTGTAAAAATGATTTCAAATTTATACCATTTTTTCAATAAATACACTGTTAAATTATCATATCATCGAATTATTATTATTATTGTATTTTATTCATATTTACATGGTATATGATAGTGAATTGTATTGTAAATATTTGACACGGTACCCCATTTATACAATGCAATAATTCATACGTTTATCTATGATGTTCAAACATCCTACATTAATTGTCGGTTTCTGAATGAAACGAGTAGTAAAAGATGGTATTTTACATGTTTTGAAAAACGTAGTTTTTCCTACGAGACTGCATTGGCCGATGAGTACTATCAAAGAGATGTCACTTAAAAGGCGTAATCACATTCTTGCAATCGGATCTGAACTATTGCGACCCAATGCGACAGAGCAAGCACTTTTTTGGATTCGAATTGGATGCTATAACTTGAAAGCAACACAAATGGGGTCGCATATAGTATATGTAGATTTTGGTGTTATTCGATCAGATAGAAGGTAATGAGACCACAAATTGGATCTGGTAGGATTATATCGAACGCAATGTTAGCACGGAGCCTTACAATATTTGTCTGAATTGGCCTGATTTAGTAATTTGTTTTAAATATGTTGTATATACATTTTATTGTTATAACATTTAAGGCACATGTGTATGTCGGAAATAAAGTTACCTGTTTGTGCCCAATTTAAAAAATATTTTGAAATTTATGAATGTAAACATGAAATAGTCGACAATTACGCCTGAGTGATTTTAGTGCCATACAATCGATCACGGTTTATCTATTTAAAGTGCCGACATATAACAAAATAAAAAAACTTTCTGATCAATAACAATCTTTTTGTAAATCATTTAAACTGGCAAGTTTTTCTAACATTTTGAGGAAAGGAATTAAAAGCGAATTTTGTTGTGTTGAGATTGCTGTCTTAATTACGCGATTCTTTTCTTTAAAATTTGATTTGCCGATAAATATTTGGTAACTGCTTCAGGTATAAACATGTATGTGAAGTATTACGAGACCAATTTACGATACTGCATCATTTACGATAAGATGCGCGCGCTAGTGCCAAATTGTGTCAGCGCCCAACTCAACTAGTTCGGGTGAACTATAGCTTAGCTGGACAACTATGATATGTTTTGATGGCTTAGCTAGTCTTAATGTGACAACCAGGGAGTTTCGCTTGGCTCTGCTTGACAAACGGACCATCCCACCGAACCGTCGATTGAGAAATTATATTTAGTGTTGTGCCTAGTGTAACAGTATTTTGCTCTAATAGCATTGTCACACTAATTCTAAGTTATATATTTGTTTTTCATATATACAGTTAACGTTTTAAGCACTATGACGTGGCTTGGGCGTTATTTAGATGCGTATAGTAAAACGTAATGTTCGCGAGCTAAACAGTGTCTGGCTTAAAAGTTAAAGGGCTCACCTTAACGCTTCGTAACAATGTCCGGGTCGACAGTCGATGGCACACGCGTAGCCAGCTATATTCCAAACTTTAATAGTCGAACTAGACTGTCTGCGTAACATAGTAGCCAGCCCCTTTGAACGCGTGATATAATTAGGGGCTATGCGCACGCATCTTTTCGTAAATGATGCATAAGTAGCGGTGATCGTCAGGTAGGAGTTAAATCAGGAAAATTTTCTTAAATCTGCAATGCTAATTGCCTTGTCATTTGTGGATATTGTACTGTCGTCTGCATTGTCTCAGCAAAGGACAATGCAAAGTCGTCGAGTGTAGGTTATGGCGACAGAAATACAATTACCAAAACATTAAATGACTAAAACATTTCAACATTTCAAAAATATACTAGTAATGCGAAGTTCACATAATATACACGCCATTTGGAAGCTATGTACTCACACAGTGTCAGGCATACTGTCGACAACATGGTTTCATAGAAGCCGCCATGTTTTTTATAAATTTTTTCATCTATAGCGCTAGAGGTATCACCACTTTTCGACGTTGTCAAGCACACCGTGTCTTCTTCGCAGTTTTATTGACAGTGTGCGGCATAATCTTGTCAACGTGCATATGGCTTAGATACAAATATCGAGATTTTTAAAACTACACAGCACAACGGACTAATACACCGCATTAACTACAGACGGTACCCGTTACTGTTAATTCACGCTAAATTGGCAGCTGAGGGAATACTCAACACCGTAAACAATAATGTAATATTTATTGATGTGTCGTACTCTTTCGGAAATTGACTTACAATATTGCTGTGATCATGACTGTCTATTGCATTGTCGAGACTCCAGGGAGAAAAAGCTCCAAACAGCGGTGACATTATAACGTGAACGACGCATAAAGTTTATGCATCATGGTCCTAATTATGTCACGCGTTCAAATGCGCTAGCTACTATGTCACGCATACAGTCCAGCTCGACTATTTAGATTTTGGAAAGCCTAGCTAGGCTATGCATTTGTCATCGAGCGTCGAGCCGGACTGTGCTTTTGTGACGAGGCGTTCAGCTGAGCACTATAATTTAAGCCGTAGAATATTTAGTCCGCGAATATTACGTTTACTATGCGTGTTTAAATAATGCTCCAAAGGCGGCATACAGCTTAAAACTTTAATTGTATATATTAAAACAAATATATAACTTAGAATTAGTGTGAAAATACGATAGCACGAAATGCTATTACACTAAGCACATTACTAAATAAAATTTATCAATTGACATTTCAGCCGGACGCTCAGTTTATCACGCAGAGTTTAGCTAAGCTCCCTGTTTGTCACATTAAAACTAGCTAAACTATAAAAAGGTACCATAGTAGTTCCGCTAAGCTATAGTTCACTCGAACTAGTTGAGTTGGACGCGTGACATAATTTGGCCGTGGCGCGCGCATCTTATCGTAAACGATGCATTATAGTAAAACTATAGAATCGTGACCAGTGATACTTATAATTATATAATGCTAAATAAGATCTGCTCACATACAGAGTTGTTATTGTCATAGCCGTCAGACTGTTACATTGTTTTCGCTATTTCTTCTCACGCTGTACGTTAAAGCTTTCGGTATAACCCTGCTGTGGTTTTATCGAGATGCTTCATAAATCTGATCCACTGGAGTCCGCTAAACAGTTGAAAGTGGCATGCGGCGAACGTCTCTGATTCATACTACCACATTTAAGGTGAAACTTAAAAAACGAGCCAAAGTGACTGACGCCGTTCTAAACAGAATTATGAAGTTTACCACTGGTCGATGTTCGTAACGTGTGAAAACTTGATATTGTATAATTTAATGACAAGGAATTGGCAAAAATTTTCTATCGGTCATGAGGACGCTCGCGATCTAATCTCGACACTGCTAGGAAACATGAGCTGTGTGGATGCCTGTTGATCGGTGTCGAAACAGGATTTTACAGCCACGGATTCCTGGAGTCCTTGCGGAGGAGCAGTGGGCTGTTAACAAGGCTTTACAAAATTGTCAACATCAAAGTTTCGTGAATGTTTTCTTGGAAATCACAACCTATTGTGCTGCAAGGATTTATGCAACATGCAACAATGCAGACACAGCCCCGTATGCGGCTTTGACATACTTCTCGAAAGAAGACAAAAACTCGGTTTCAAGTAACAACTCTCGAATATCGCTGCACTTTCAGTCAGCATAGCATATTTTGTTTAACTTTTGATGTATTGTTATAAAATAAGCATGAATTAGAATTAGTATATAGCAACAACGGCAATATTGCTTATTCCAAACAAACTAGCCTTATGCCGACCTATATTCCACTGTCCGTAAGAGATATATAGACCATTTGAAACGCCGTGTCACTGAAAATCACAATGTAGACTGACATGTCGTAGATATGGAGTTATGGTCAGAAATGATACATGTAATTTCATGCCTGATCCTAATTCAAAATGAGTACAGTATACAAACAAATAGTAATGCTTAAAAAATAAGTGGTTTCAATTCCCACTCAATCTACTATATATATATAGATATATATATATATATATTACATACATACATATATTAACCATTTAGTATTGTGCTGGCATTCACTTCACAAAAAATTTTAAAACAAAAGAATTTTCCTCACCCAAGCCGAACTGATTGAAATCGCGAGGTGGGTGCCTAGCCTCGTATGTAACTTATTTTTGGCAAACAATGTTCCTAGCATAAAAATTACGTCAAAGCACAATAAGTATTTTTAAGCCAACGCCATATAGAGACATGCGCATTATCTATGGTTCGGCATTTTAAGCAGATTGAACAAAAACAGAAATAAAGTGAAGTTGCATTTAATTTTAACTATTGGGAAATTGCAAATAATTAAGGTTGCATTAATCAAATTTTTAATTTAGTAAGTGTGCCAACTTAGTGGAAGAAGAGAAGGCAGGATGTTAATGCTTCAGAGCTGAAGCGGATCACGTCAATAACCTTTTTATTAAAACATACCCGACGTGGGAACCCGCCTTAAAACCCTACTGTGTACGCGCCTTGTTGTATCTTGGCACCTGCAACTCCAAACTGCCAGCGAACACTTCCAGCTAACAAAACCACCTAATAGAAAGTAAGATACCTTGTTTTGCAAAATTCGGTTCTACTTGGGCCTGTCAAATATTGCCTAACCTTAATGCGCGAGTAAAGCTAAAATGACCCCTGCAACAATCATATTTTGTATTTTTGGATAAAATTTGTTACGGAACGCTTTTTGGTTAATTGAAATTCCGCGTAAAACTGTTCGCGAACACAGCGCTCGCGATTGAAATCTAACCAAATACATTAGGGAACATAATTTCTGCAAACAGAATTCTGTTCGAACACAGGGTCTAATTTCTGGCACTTGAATTTGGTTTTGCCAATTTGACAATGAAATTAAGCCTGTTTTCCGTAATAAATGTTTGCGATTCGATATCGGTAATTACAGAATAGGATGGTTGGCGGGGTTACCTTAAATTAACTCACGCATAAGTCAGAAGGCTGCCCAACGTCAGCTATAACAGTCATGACCAAATTAAACTTGTTTTTATGCTAATTAGGTTTTCATAATTAGTTATGCAGAAAACTGCTATATAAGCAGTAGAACGCTCATATGAATTCAGTCGCTTTTTACTTTATATTCGTATACACTGTCACCCTGAAACATTTGCTGTTACTGTAAATGCTTCGTGGTTTTCCATTCATGTTTGAATGTTAATAAATTGCTTCTGAGTTTCAGCCTTCACTACAGTAGGTACTGAAAGAAACCGTTCATGGTTTTGCCATTCAAGGATAACACAGCAATGGGCGAAAAGGACGAACGAAGCTCAACCGCAGCAATACTTCCGAATTACTATGCCGCAACCCACACCGCTTATGGTGACTCCCGGTACACAAACGATTAACTGGAAATTGTCGTTCAACGATCCAATTTCTCGATGTTAACACAACGGGTCGAACACAGCAACGGGTCGAACACTCCACCGCGATATGAGTAATGCGCAAGTAAACTTAAGGTTACCCCGCCAACCATCCGTTTATGTATTTTTGCATAAAATTTGTTACGTAACGCTTTTTCGTCAATTGAAATCCGGGATAAAACTGTTCGCGAACACAGCGCTCGTGATTGAAATATGACCATTTTGTGTCCGCGAAAATTCAATTAAAATTACCAAAAATTTTAAGAGCTTTTCCATGCTCGTAATGTCAAAGACTATCGGACGGTGTCGTTCTATGCGTAAGTTGTCGAACTCAAACAAATCTTTGACAATCCGGCCAACCGTGTCCCCGCTGAGTACGTATATCGTCACAGGTGCCAGGACGCTAGCCATCCGGCCAAAAACTACTTCACGGCTTTACGTCCATTCATCTATGAATGCTATTACGAGGATGGCGCGCTTCGACAGCTTTTGATGCAGTTTACAGTTTATTATTGAATGTGCATCTACGGCGATTCCAGGGAAGCTGCCTATCGAGCCATAAATTGATCTAACCTAGTTTCTGATGATCATGCTAGACGACACGCAAACCGACACGATGCTACTCAGCCCAAGAAACAGGCTCAGTGCATCAAGTACAACAGCTCGCACGGCGTATCCAAAGATTAGCAAGTACCCTGACCGATTCAGAGTTAAAAAACCTGTCGATGTAATCATCAAGTAACAAGTCAAGTGGCTGAAACAATCGATGAATTCTATGCGGTTCGGACTAACACAAATATCGTGCCCCGAACTGTCCGGCGTACTTCAAACATGCAAAGGATGCGGCGACATCAATCATTTATATCGCATTGCTAAAGAAGTTATTCCTAATTAGCCGTGTCGAGCACAGCTATATAAGCAGTGTAACTCTCATTTGGATTCAGTTACTATTTATTTTGTAGTTATCTGCGCTGTTTGCAGTTACCGTAAATGCTTTGTGGTTTGTCACTCATATTTGATTGTTCGTAAATTGCTTCTAAGTTTCCTTCTTCATTAAGTAAGCACTGAAGGAAACAGTTTATGGTTTCGACATTCAAGGCCAAGTCATGCAATACTTAAGGCATTATATTAATGCTAAGCGAAAAAAGATATCTTATTGAACTTCTTCACTAAATAAGACTTTGGTACGTGATAGATACTCTTGCTAAAGTTAACTTTCAGGTAGCATTGTGGATTACGGCATTACAGTTCCATTGTTTCCATATTCATGAGTTGCGAATACAAACTATGTGTTGCAATATATTGAAACACGGTCACAACACTAGTAATATTCTTTTGTCATTACTGAGCAACGTTTGAGTGTTGTTTTTAAGATAAACTTAGCGCTGCTATTTGTATTTATCATGGTCTGTGCTGATATGTAAATGGCATGACTATAGCTAACGGCGATAAACTTAAGCAACTTAAGTCAGTATTATGTAATTCCCCAGTATCGCTCAGTCATTGTATTATGTAATTTTGAATAAAAAATGTTACGGAACACTTTTTGGTCAATTGAAATTGGGCACAAAACTGTTCTCGAACACACTGCTCTGGCATTAAAATCTAGCCATTGTGTGTTCGCGAAAATTCAAATAAAATTACCCAAATTTTTGAGAACGAAAATTTGTCGAATTTGAAATAAGGCGGTTTCGTTGGCGAACACCAACAGTTTAACTATAAGGCCGAGTTGCCTATGACGTCATCTTTGTTTTAAATTTTGTTTACTAACACTGAAGAAACCAAATTTAAATGATTAGGCTTTATAGAACTGAATTTCTTCAAATTGAAAACGTTGAAATTCTATTCGAACAAGAAGGAATAATTTTTTGGCGCTTGGATTTGGTTTTGGCTATTTTCAGTTAGCGAAAAACTGACTGAAATATAATCATGTTTCCGTACAAAGGGATTGCGATTCGATATCGTTTATTACAAAGCAGGACGCTTGTTGGTGACGTCTTAAGTTTAATCACGCCTAAATATGTTTCACAAAATCTTCATTTGATTTCACCTCGAGTTAAAATTTCTATTGGCTTTCTAGTTGCTTATTTCAAAGCGATTAGGGTGCGCTGAGTACGATAAGCATCCTGAAAGTGCGAAAACCTAGTTCAAAATTTTCAAACCAAAACAACTGTGATTTAAACTTATGTTTAGTGTGAAAAGTTGATTGTTGTACTCCTGTTCGCTATGTGCTACTAATGCGTAAACACATTCATATTTCATTTATATGCAGAAGCTTAATCAAATCACGTCGGAATGTAGCTCGGACCCCCCCAGTTTTTTTGGGGGGAGGGAGGGGGGTAGGTCGGAATCCCACCCAATTTCTATGGGGTTGGTTATAAGCAGCTGCCTATAAACCCACCTCCCCAGAAACTGGGGGGTCTGACATGCCCATCCCCCAAAAAAACGGGGGGTCCGAGCTACCCCCCAGAAACCGACCCCCCACCAGAAACTGATGGGGTCAGGCAGAAAACGCCCGTATCATCAAACACGGGTTTATATGTGAGTGCAGGGAAGTGTCATACTCTTCCTCTAATGCACTCTTGGTCCAATCAATCAATGCGTCAAGGGCATGTTGCAACAGAATTATTATATTTTAGTGTCGTGGAATAAAACTGTCTTTGATCATGAGTTGTCCGTTAATAATGGCGTCATCTGTTTTGTCTCGATCCATTTTCTACTAGTAAATATTTCGCCTCGCCCTACGCAATTTAGCAACTTCAAACGAGATCCAGAAATTATTTTGAAACCAATTTTAACGTTTCAGGCGACTTTTGATTATTTTCTAGCCCAACATTTAATTTACACCAGTTTTGTGATGTTATGTATATACACAGCAGTCACTAGTCTTACCATATAAATTTTTGTATTTTATATTGATGAAAGCCTTTTCGCATATAAATGATGCAACAGGCTAATAAATCCTGTAATATAATACTAATCGTCTGTATCAATCACATAACTGGATTACCGAATGAATGTTCCACGTCGGCACTTCAAAAACAAAATACAAAACAAATCATAGTAGTAATGAAGTTATTTTGTTCAAGGTCACTAACAAACTGCAAATCCGTAAAATAAGTTTGAACTCATACACAACCGATTTTGCTTCCGATATTATTATTTACAGCTAATGAATCGTCATAACTTCTCAAATTATGTAATTAAATCATTATATTTAAAATTTCGTTTCATAAATAAAATGTAATTATTTAAAAGACTCGTGGACAGTTAGTTTTCTCTGCACTAACTATTCCATGTTCGATGCTATAATGATGGTGTATATCTTTCCTTGTTATTATTGAAGTTAGAGTTTTACGAAGAATTAATGATGGCGAATAGTATACCTTCGACATATCTGTGTGAATTGAAATTTTAAGGTAAAATTGGAGGGAGAAAATTATGAGGAAAAATTGTGAAAACGGATAAAAAATTTTCCTTACCTGCCTGGTCTACGTATTACCCGCGCTCCCCGCCGAGACCATCTAGCTTCTAAACCCACCGGCCTTGGACACCAATGAATCTGGCCCATTCAAAAAGACTTAGGTCTAATTTTTGGTAGGGCGTCCTTGTCTCGTACCTTGAAAATTTTACCTCGCTTGAACGAGAACTGCCATAATTTTGGACACTGTTTCCAATATGTCCCTGTCAATGAGTTTTAAGTTCGGAAACCAATGGCTTTATTGCCATAAATATTGTGACAATAAAACTCTAAACTATTTTCTGCTCGAGCTCAGCAGTCTGTGTAATAGTGAATATTGAACTAAACTTTGAGATTATAAAATGAGAGCCATTAAGACCATAAGTGATACCGGACCATCACTTCCGACAATAAATCTTAATATCAAATAGTGAGATCAAACCTTCAGATCCAATGTAACTCCGTTAAAAAAGTCAATAAATATAAGAATAAAATAGTTACACTTAAATGGCCGTAAATGTGCCGTAGATTCTAGCAAAATATAAGCAAGACTTGGAGTATATGTGCTAATTTCCACCAAGTGCAAATTATGAATAACAATTTGTTGTTCCAAATTATGTTTTCCTGACATCCAGTCGGTCTCGAATATAGTTGGTCTGCACAGCGATAGGCAGATTAGAACAGATAAGCCAAGAACAAGGGAACCAGCTCTATCTTTTTATATCTTCAACAGTTTCTCTCTTGTTTAAACGGCCATCAATTTGTATCGAAATAATTTTAAAGTGAATGACATACATATGTGCGATTTTTAAGGCTGAGAGTGGGATCGGATATCAAACTGACCGAACCAAGTTTATCGCAGATTAAATTTAGTTATGACATTTTTAAAACGTTTCAGAGCTATCCGCGTTATTACTTATTATTGTATTTAGTAAAAAATATTGTATTTGAAACGTTTATACGACAATTAAAATATAATTACCGACAAATTGCATTTTTAAAAACGTTGTATTATTTTTAAGTGTACAGTCAAGTTTCATAATATCTATGCAGATCATTATCGAACAAAGCTGAGAAAATAGAATACTATTTTCCGTTTGCCAATGACACATTTATTATTTTCTTTCGTACGCCGTCAGCATATTGTCCCAACCCGTTAGTACACATTTATATGCAAGCACAACACAGTTAATGACTGTTGGGTTTATCCTAGGTAGTTGCTGTTAATTATTCCTCTGCTAATGTGCAACTTTCGAGTAATCTGAACAACTACTGCAGCAATCTTTATGATTTTTAAAGAGTTGAGAACACTAGAAAGACTTATATAATTATAGTATATAAACTGTGATCTAAGCTGCCTTTCCAAAGGTGCAACGCTTTGGTGGGCTTCATCTACGAAATTCGGGTAACTAGCTTTCTGTTTTATCATTTCCACGTTGGTGCGACTTGTAACTTTTATTTACGATCTGCCCTTATAAAGCTTACGATACTTGCAGAATTTCAAATCTCCGGGGAACGCGTACCGTCGGGGCCGCGCCCTAGCCGCGTCTGGGAAACGCGCACTCTCTGCCCACCCGCACTTTTTAAGAAAAGAGGCCGCCTTCCGGTAGCGGCCTGCCATTTTTGACTGGCGTACTGCGCCCCTGTGCACCGTAGTTATAAGACAACCGGCAATGTAATGCAGGGAATACTAATGAAGTATTATTACATTCAGTGAAGAAGAATTATAAGCATTACTAAAACTAAAATTGAGTATATAAAATATAACATGCATTACCGCAAACACGACATGCTAGAAAGCAGTTAGGAGATTAGAGGTTGAACCAATGGAACGACTTCTACACCCCCTAGGTAATAGCTGCCCAAGGCATGTCGGCACAGATTGACATGGTTCTGGCGGAGGGTAATGCAGGTGGGAGGGTAAAGTCATGGGCGCTAACTAAACATTTTCTTACTTTCCCATATTTTCGTAAATTATTTTTCCTATTTTTTCGTATTTTCCTCAAATTTTTTTTTAATTATGCTTAAAATTGGTAAAATTATTCGCGCGCCTTCGGTTTCCGGTGGTCTGGGGGTGGAGGTGTGGTAAGGGTTGGGAGCCTCAGGAGTGGGGCAAATATGGTTGGAAGGAAGCCCTACAGTTAGAAGGTGACCATACCCCTATTGGCACCTATACATACTCTTAAATCTGAACACTGTATTATAAATATGTCATTGGGGTTTCGCCATTGCTGGAAACGATAACCTCGCTATACTGCTATGTCCGCCACGGTGTCCCGTTTTATAAACTTGTCTCAAGCGAACCACTGACCTGGTACCCTATAACCAGAGTAACTAAATGACCAAAAATTGACCATTCCCCATTCATATATCTTGATGTATAACAGCTAAAATTTTTAAAATAGTTTCGGCTTAGTTGAAAAAAGATTAAGTGCATTAAATATTTATTAAAATTAATTCAATTAAGTGGAATTACTGGGTTTACAGGTTTGCACACTGTACTCGTAAATACTTCAATAGGTCCATATCGAGCAAAAATGTGATAATTTGACATAGTAATAGCTAAAACCATCACGTTATATCGCCCTAAAACGAAACATATTGGTGATGAAAGTTTCATATGATTAGACAGTTAATCTTGTGCCACCAATAGATGTAATGTTTTGATTACGTTCGTATTATGACGGTACTTAACGGACCAATAAATGGCTCATAAATAGCTCAGTGGTTTGCGTGCGCCGCTTTCAGTCAAACAATTATGGTTTGGGTTGGTTTTATTCCTATCGCCTGCTGGCCCGCTTAACGGTGCCAAACGTTGAACGACACAATTATTCGGCCATTCAATGGTTACGATTAAAGTTAATAGTTTTTGTTTTAAGAGAAAATGTCTTTCAGTTCTGAACATTCATCAGATATGCGGCCTTGAGTAATTTAGTTGCAAACAAGCGATTCGGAGCTACACACTGATTTACAATATATAGTAACAATGAACAAAATGTTTTTTAAAAGCAAAAATGTTAAGGTCAGGATCGCAATAGCAATTTGAAGAACTAATGCCCGAGAGCCATTCTTTTTATAGATATTTATTTTCAAAATCCAAATGACATACCCTTTAAAATGAAAACACACCGCCTCGTTTTTGCACGGCCCTTTTGTGATTGATACATCCCTTTCATT
>JASANE010011063.1:0-31687 GCA_030248225.1 Trileptium ribeirensis
CATTTGCATGAGAGTAATGTATCATGCATAAAAGCTAGAGCGGTCTTGTATATAGCCCCAATGCATTTCCAAGCGCTAAACAGTTGTTGTATTTCGCAGGAAGCCTGGGGTCCGTGGCTGCCCTCTGCTCCCCTATGGCGATGAGGTGTATAGCAGGCATGCCCACCATGCACCATAGCAGAGACAAATCTGGACATCCACAGCTATAACTCCTCTATTTATTGATAACTCTAGCATTGTACAGTAAGTGAGATGCAATAACTTCCGATTGAGGTATCCACGGAGATCTTCGCCCAATCTTAATTTTTACCATTAGCGATTAGCCGTTGTCAGTGTCAGTTGTGTAAGTAAACATCGAAACATCCAATAACCATAAATTCGAAAGTTATGATTACGTCATCGGTTTGTGTTAAATTATCTCCATGGTGGAGTGGAGATCTCAGCTAAAATAAATGATCTCCACTCCGCTCCATCTCCTTGAGCACCGTGGTATGCTTTGCTATACTAATACTTGACTTAAGGTTGACTTGTTTTATTATAAACTCTATAGCTTAGACCTATTCTTATCCTAACAGGGTTAAGCCCTCTTGTGCCAGTGGTGACATTCACATCATTACACGTTTATTTATTCTAATCCGTAAGAAAAACAGCACTGGTTTTAGAAACTTTACTACACAAGGCAAATGATATACTAAATTCTTAAAATGAAGGCATAATTGTGACGCTTCGCTATAAATTTGTTTTTCCTTTACAATGGATGCCTATTAGGTTATCAAGCACGCTGCATGCGAAGACTTTAATATCTAAAGTCTAGCGTGCTATATTGTACTTTTTCATTAGGTTTTCAGTGTCGACGAGCCTGATTTTTTAAATGTAGAATTTTTCATTTGTTTGAATATGTATTGCGTGTAGGGAATCATGAATGGTTCATATATAGGTATTTCTGAAGGCTAAGTACACTGATTTGGTTATGTAGAGTCCAGTATTCATATTTTTGTACTTTTTCATGGGGTTTCAATGGGTTTAGGGTCAACGAAGCCGATTTCCTGAAAATAGTATGTCTTCCGTTTTTGGTTACGTATTACGTAAAGCTCAGATTTTCGGTATGCTGAATACAGTGATTTGGTTGTCTAGAGTCTGTTCATATTTTTTGGTGTTTCAATGATTGAAAGGCCAATGAACCCGATTCCCAAAATTGCTTTCATGTTTGGTGACGTATTGCGTACACGTCATCAAGAATTATTGTCTATATAGGTTTTCGGGTTGGTTATCTAGAAACCGGCACAAATATTTGATGCGTTACCGTTGTTTTATGATGGGTTAAGGGTCGACGAGGTTTTAGGGTTTTCAATGTATACATCAAACAAAGCCTGTTCATGTGATTAAACAAAATGATAACTTAAAAATGAAACCACGCTCGCCCCGTTTCATTTTCGCTTACGAGTTAGTAGTGTATTGAATACTAAGGGCCTCGGTCGACGAATTTTCAACTACTGTAAAAACAGAACAAAGGCGCAGCAAAAAATTAAAAATCTAATCGCCTAGTACAAAATACTCTAGCATATCTGCATATAACTTCAAAAAATAATACATGGATTTTGTACAATTTTGTTCAACCTTGTGTCAGCTTGGTAGACCTAAATACTGCAATAAAATTTGACATCATCTCAAGTTGTACTTGAAATTATTATCAGGCCTTCAGAAAATAAACAAATTAGCATATTTTGGATTGAATATGTTACAATGCTGCGTTGGTTGGTTTTCAAATCTCTTCTTTTTCAGGGCTTATGTTTGACCTTACTGCTCTTGGCAATATTCAAGAAAGCGCTACCAGCATTGCCAATATCGATTGCGTTCGGATTAACGTTTTACTTCACAACGTCGAGAATTGTGCAACCATTCACGAAGTTATTGGCGTTTGAACAAGCTTATACCTAGGGAAATGACTATCGTCAGAAAGCTATTTAAATATCTAATCGTTACAGTGCAGTGTTGAAATTAAGTAAAATATAAAAGAATTGGGTCTTTTCGGTTATCCCCTACAGCCGGAATTTCGTCAATTTTGAAGATACAGATCAAATTTTGGCACCAATCGATTCATCTCGATGAGCTGGTTCAGATAATACCCATTGTACCCACATCCCTGACAAAAATTTTTTTCGGCTTTTTGATGTCCCAATGGTCCCAAGGTCGCTTTGGGAACCCAAAAATTTTTTCCTTCGGAATATGGTCATATTGGTAAGACTCGGCTTGATAAGACAAATCGACTGTTGTGTAATTTATTGAACTATACCCCACCGTTAGACGTTGCATTCTGCGCTGTGCAAAACCTTTGTTATGTAGATCGAGCAAATTTTCAACCAAACGCTGAAGAAGCATCAACAAAAATTAAATTCGTAGCAAAGAACTTCTCGTCAGTCAACCGTCCGTCTGATATTCGGCGTTGGGCCGTTAACCCAAAATGCTACCGGCCAGCTGTTGGACTTCAAACCCACTCTCTGTCCAATACTAGTACATTTAGCTATTGTTTGTTGTAAGCTGGTTTTGTTAACATGTTTTCTGCATCAATGGGTTGACTTCAATTAGCAAGATAAACAATTTAAAATCGCCAAACAGATATGTTGCATCCATTGTTTCTTTTTGGCTATCATACCACTCTGTCGGATTGACCTGAGAACTTGAACCAATTGGAAAAATGGACACATTGTTTATGGTGAAAGAAACTACGCAGCATTATACTATTGTCCATATTATAACCAGGGATCAAGCTAGCGACCTTTAAATGAGCTAATTGTTTTAGTTTAGATATGTAAATTTTTAAAATGCCCACTTACGATATTAGTTACGCTTATTCCATCAGACACTAATTTTCAATATTGATTGCGTTTGAAGTCTGTCCGCTGCTGTTTGTGCATGAACTCGTATATTATATTATGTGCAAATTCTAAAATCCACAAATTTTATTTTATGTGCAAGGAACAATCGAAAGGCAACCTTTTTGGTTCTTCTCTCTCTGCACGTTCAATATACTTCATTTTGCTCTAGTGTATTTCGCTTTGAGGGATATTATTTGGATGACAAGAATTTTCAAATGGTTTTGCACTATCCAGCAACATCTTAGAAAATCTGGAATGGCGCCTTAAGGCCGCAGACATAAATGACGTGTAAACCAAACGGTTTGCGATATAGTTTGCCTAAATTTCGTTATGTACTAATTCAAGCCTTTTCATTAATTTTATTTTGGTTCTGTGCCCCCTTAAAACAGCCCCACAGTAAACTGATTATTTTTCTAGCGACAAGGCATTTTGAAGATGATTAGACCAGATTGTTTCTCCACAAACCAGACACACTTGTGTTCAGGGTGCCCGCGGCCTGAAATAACCTGAAAAAATCTGATTTTGACTAAAAGTCCTGATTTTTCGAGGCCGTTAGTTGTAAAAATGGAAAAACCTGAAAAACGGCCAATTAAAACCTGATTTTTTGTAAAACCTGACGTTTTCTATTTTAGATTCGTTCGAATAAGGTCACTGAATAAGGTTGTCCAAATTTCTATGGACGGTCCGTCAGTTAATTGGAAATTTTATAACGATCTTAATTCTGAACTGAATTTGGGCGATGAATGTCCTGCAATAACTGACGGTGGCACGTGTGGGCTTCACGTGGTAAACGGTGCCTTCCAAGCCGGTCATCAGGCTAGTGGGTGGAACATTGGCGGTTTTTTGCGGAGTTTGTATTGGCTGTTTAAAACTATCCTGCACGTAGAGCGGAATACAGTTTTATCACAGGATCAGAGTTGTTTATATATGCTTACCATATGTATTTATCGGCCATATTCAAGCAAGAAGTACGGATGCTACTTCGGCAGTTTGATGTTAGGACGCCTACAAGAACATGAAAAAAATATGTAAATAAAAACCTGAAAAATTTTGTAAATATCTTGAAAAATTGAGCCAGCAATGCTGCGGGCACCCTGTGTTTTAATGACATTTTATTCGGTAATATCAATCCGTGAAAATTTTAGGACTGTTTATAATGTATTTCATTAATCTTGTTTGCACTATTTGAAATAAATCAAATATTCAACCTTTGTGTACAGCCTGGTTCCTCAACATGGAGTTGGAGACATTAAACACGTAGTGTTTTAAAGGGACCTCAGGTTTTATCACGAACGATTGACTGTGAAACGCGAAATTGGAAAAACATGAGAAGCGGGAAGCATTTAAAATGTTAATGACCGGTAAAATAAGCATTGTGTCTACAAATGGTAACAGACGCCGCGCCATAACATTCGACTTTAATATCTACGTAGGTACGAATATGAATACATCATGAAATCGATATTCATATAAACCACCATATAAGACCTGTTTAAATACATTGCACACCTGTGTCATCAATCTCCGCGGCTCATTGCTCGTGCAGTTGTGTTAAACTTTAGTAATAGTTGTACTTTTAGCAGCTCCACAGATTTGAACTGACATATCTTGTGACTATGTAATACTAAACTCACAAAACTTGGACGTTGCTTGAATAATTGCGTTTAGGCTCCTATCCAGAAACATTATGTGCATTTTTGATACTAATGAATTTTTATGGTAAAAGCATAATTTCAGTTATCCACAATGGCACTTGCCCAGGATTCGTTATCGCCTAGAGACAAGAGCTCTGTGAATATATATTGATGTTCACATTTGGAAAAGTTGGCAATGAGTGCGACTTACATGTAGGGATGTATTCTTTTCTGGTGTATATAAGGATTAAATGATGTGTGGATCTGATTGTACCCCTTAGCAAAAACTTATGTGGTCGCGTTCAAGTTGCAAAATTGTTAAATGACCCACTTCGAAGCCGTTGTTTCAGACATAATTTGAGTGATACTATTTTCATGCACTGTTTTTAATTGTTGTTCCGTTTCATAGTACGGTTAAACACCTTCATAAGAAAGGTTTTCGAGCAACAGGAACCGCATGATAGAACAGCACTAAAGGTTATCCGATCACAAGCTTGTTTCGACAGCAAGGTCGGGGTATTTAGAAGAATTTGACTTTGAACTGCATAGCCTGCGCTGGAAAGACAATAAAGCCGTTTTGTACTGTCTAGCTGGAAGAAAACGGGACCGTTACAAATACCAGTTGATATTCTTCAGCCCAAGACAGCACATCACCATCATTCAGTCTGGGTAACTCGGCGAATATATACAGTAAACACATGGGCGGAGTGGGTGTACTTGACGGGTTTCTAGAATAGTCGCTCAGTGCTTAGGGGCAAAAATGGTGTAAGGGTCTCAGTATATGTACGTTGGCATCTTGTTGGTAACATCAGGATCATGCAGGAGTCGGCATTCAAATTCTGGGCACTGTTTAAGACATGATGACCAAGGTCAAGATCGATGCATGCAGTACAACAGCTATAGGTGCATGCCCAAAAGAAATGAATGTCTCCTATGCTGGAAAGTTTTGTTTGAAAAGTTCTTTAAAAACTAGCTATATACATATGTTACGACAGCAGTTAGATAAAACAGTTAATTGTCAAAGTATGGCTTTTATGCAAATGGTACTATGAATTGCACTACGATATACATCCACCTCTACTATTTGAATTGATCAAAGCTCAACGTACTAAATACAAAACAAAATAACCGTAAAAATTAGCATCTAATGAAGAACGTATAAATTTGGGGAAGTAATATGATTAAGTCATTGCAAATTGACTCCATAATTACCTTTAAGCACGAGAAGCACGGAAAGTTTTGATATCATGAAAGCTTGTGTAATCATATTGCGCATTTTATGTGCTAGAAATAATATCGTCGGCTTTACCCAGTTTTATTCTATACAGTAAATATATCATTTCGTGGAAAAAACTTCTGATCCAGATGACAAAGTAGCGCCAAGCTGCCCAAATGGGAAGTTTGTTATTAAACATTTATTAATGGTGTATACTTTATTTTTATAGATTTAACACGATTTCTTAAATATTTTATGTAGCGACGGGCTGAAGGTGTTATACATGGGCCATAAGTTAGTTACAAGATTTAAGTGTTTCCGGTTATACCCCCAGCCCGAAAATCTTCAATTTAGATATAACGATACTTTTTGTTACCGTTCGACCCAGCTTGACCTGCCGGTTCAGAAAACATCCATATTCGACCGGTTTTTTTGACAAATTCTTTGGGTACCTAAAATTCTCTGTAAATGTGTAATTTTATGGGCCCAAGTAACCCCGAGGGTCGGAAGTGAAATGCAGGCAATGCCATTCTCGATATACTAAGGCCTAGTCTTACCCTAAGCTAAGGTCCTTATACGAGAAATACACTATGCTTAAGTTTGGGCTCGCTGCAAGCTGTTCCTTTTTCTAACCTTTTAACGTACCGCTCCTCAGGGTTAATTGGTCCATTTTATAAATGATTCGAACCGCAATATCGAGCTGCTGAATCCGGTTTATGTGTTAACGACTTAGCCTAAATCGTTTTCGGGTTGGGGTTATAATCACCAATGACCCCAAGATTTCTATATCGCTGGAATTTCCAAAGCATGAACTAGGTTATAGCGTTTTTAGTTTTTGCAATACTTTAATGAATTGTTTAAAATTAAAACGAGTTGGCAAATTTGGGTATTAAGAAACTAATCGCACCATTTAAGGAATATAGTAATCCCGACAATTCGACACTCCCCTACAGTGTAACAGCCCGAATTTTTTTTTGCTAGCTTTACTGATACTCAAATTAGTACAAAAAAGGTCAGATTTAATCTGATGGGCAATCGGATACCGGTGGAGCGTGATCCCAATGTAAATGTATATATAATTCATTGATGGTACGAAATAAAATTGCGTCATTACTGTAATGTGCCGTATAATCACGCTCCATCCGCCCGAGGCGCGCGGGGTGATTTTCACACCACAATCGAATTATTGTGACCCCGATTTGTTGGTATCGGGTCGGTCCCCAACGTGGTGACATGTGCAGTAGCAGCGTGTAGTGTATTATTTATAGCATTATGTCTTGTATGGAGGGTATTTGGATGGGCCAGATTATTATATTTTTGATTTCGGTGCCCTAGAGCTGATCGCAGTGTGCACACTCATTGGGCGAACGACAGCAAATGTATCAGTTGTTATGTTATAATGTCTTGTATGGTGAGTGTTGGGACAGGTCGGGGCATTGCAAAAACTCTTGCAAATTTGAGCGGGGAAATTTTTTGCAGCGATTTCGCTCTCGGAGTATCGTCCTGAGACGTACAAGGGCGAATATGTTGTGTTATAGGAGTTGGTTAATAGGTAAAGGTGACATAACTCGATTAGGGGATCATTGTATTAGGAACAACTGTAACTCAAAATTTTTGGTGCCATGCGGACAAGCTAGGGTTATTAAGTTATTATTAGGGCGTCACCAGGCTCCAAAATAGTGTATTTGGGACAACCTATCTCTCTAAGTACTTAGGGATCCCCAACTAGGCGCTCAAACACCCAATTTTCAAAACCTCAAATCACAACAAAGATAACCAAAACTTCCTGATTTTTGAGCCCCACACCTTAATGGGTCTTATACTACCCATATTACCGGAAACCGTGGTCGTCCACCCTCACGGCTCCGCTCAGAATCTGCCTAACCTATTCAGGACACTGAAATTTTCTGCCTTTTCCTCCTAAAACGTCCCCTAACAAACCACCTATTAGGAGATTCCTTAAAATTTCTCTGTTTATTAGTAGGCGACCAGCCAGGATATGAACCTGATCCCGCTTCGGGCCGCCTACTCCTCTCCGTGCTTTAAATATAATATACCTAATAAAACTCCTGAATATTTGGAGCGCCCAAAGCGCTAATATATTTTATTATTATTGAAACCTCGCGCCGACCAGCGCGAAGTTTAGGTTGTTTACACCAAGTATTAGCACGTCTCGGCCAAGTTATGCTGTTTGTTTCCGGCGATGTATTACGAGAATGAGTGCCCATTGAGGCTGACATTATTTTTGTTCTTCTGTTTCGCTTATTGCATTTTTGTACATATGTATATATATTGTTCATATATTGGAATGAGTTTATTAAATTTGGGGGGCTAAGGACAAAGGGGGCTAAACGGTAGTATAAAAGAAGTCTGTCCGATACAGCGTCGGAGCCAGTCGAGATATTGCTCGCTAGTGTTAGGGTTTTGGCGGTTGTGGCCACCAGATAGTTTTCGTTTTTGCTCCCTGTTTTTCGTTTTCTGTTTGCTTTTCGACATATCCAGGTAGGCTTCTCGCCGTGCAACAACGGTAGAGAGCCTTGCCCGGTCTTTTCAATCGATTGGTTTTTCCGGCTCTCTAAGGGCCGTGTTTGCGGGCTTTGGAGTGTCTGGAGGACGCCCCGCGCGTCGTAAATGTGCCCAGACAAAAATTCGAAATTAACAATATCATTTAGTAAAACAGACCCGCCCACGATCTCGACTGGTTCCCCGCTCATCGGGCAGCTTTTTTAGTTTTCTCTCAGCACCGATGGTGGTTGTTTTGGAATAATATGCATAATGTCCAGTGAAAAACTCGAGAAAAGGGGGGAAGAATGTACTCAAACATGAAGAGAAGGATTGGAGAGAGACAGAAGAGTAGGTCGAACCTGGAGGCAGGCGCGATCATCGTCGCGGTTTCATAGCATTAGCGGACTCTGAAGAAAATCCCTGGCGCGTGCACGAATTTTCAACGTGGCCTTAATCGAGGGCAACTACGGGGTCTTTCAAGCGACGGTGATGCGCGGGTGGCATCAGTAGCAACAGAGCAATCATTAGGATCTAAGCGGTATGAATAGAGACAAAAGCAGGACGGAGTCATTTGCACAAGGAACTGAAATTTTAGTGGGCACGAGTGATGCAAATGACTGCGGACCTGGAAAAGGGTAGTACTGCCACGGAGTGCTAACGAAAGGTGCGAAATCGGAAAGAGGTGGAGTCCCCAAACACTGAGAGATTGAGTTGTTCAAACAGGTAGCTCAGATCGCTCCCTTGTAACCGAGCCACTTCTCGCGTGAAATTTCGAAAAGAAGTTCGCCGTCCCCCAAAGCTCAAATATAAATAAAAGCAATTTCAAGATGGACACTCTCTAGCCGTGGCTCCACGGTAGAGATCCTCGTCGGACTTATACTTTTAACGTCGGATAACAAGGAAGGCAGGTAATGTCGTCCTCTTTTCAGGAGACGCATCCTTGGCTTAATGACCCCTCTATCACTGCTGATACCTCACTTGTCGCCGCATAAACCCGTTTTGGATATGAACTAGAGCTGCATCGTGTGATTGCGACAGAGTATTCGCGGGTGACATCCATGCTCAAAGAGCAAGGAGAATTCGAGTGCACGGCGTTCGTAAGGCCAATGACTCACGCTTATGCGGATATCACTTCCGGCATGGGATATACAAATTTTGGCGTCATGGTCTTCGTTTTCTTCGTTAACAAAACTTTGAACTTTATGGAGTGCATTTTCGTTAACAAAGACTTAAGAGTCGAGGATTTTTTCGCTTTTCACTAATAAAATTCAGGAAACTAACTCGAACTTACATCATTATAGAGACCACATCCTGGTGCCCTGCGCGCGGTACCTTGTAGTAATACATTGTATAGAAGTGTCTTTATACGAGGGACGTTGTAATGCGGGATTCACGTTATAATGTCCCCACCACTTGGAACTTATGTACCCCACACAGTGGCAGGCACACCCTAGACTACAGGGTGTCTTAGACACCCTGTGCTTTTAAATAAAGTTTCAAATAAATTTCAAACAAAGCTAGCTAATAGTTTGGCTTATTTCAGACGGTGTCAATGAACCGTCGTTGCTTTTTCGTTTTGCTGAGGGTTTCCGCCACCCCGTGGGGTCATTTTACATAGGGCCTACAGGATACCCTAGAAACACCGCATAGGCAAGCATAAAACACCGAAATACTACATTGCCAAAATGAGGTATCTAGGGGTGTGCCCGACACCCTCATATTTTGTTATATGGTGTGGGTATCAACGTCACCGTCTTTACGGTACAGTCTACACTACAGGGGGACAAAAGTTCCAAATGTTGGGGACATTATAACGTGAATCCCGCATAATTGAATAACTGTTGCAACAAAAATAAACAGTGTGTGTCCAGTAATTGCCTAAGCGATACGTTTTGCTGTCAATGTAAGGTAACTTTTAAGTCAAATCACCCCAAACAGGACAAAGCGACTGCTCAACACTCCCAAAAACTTAGAAAATAGAAATGACTCATTAACGTTCCAGTAACACCGAGTCAATGTGGTAGTGGCAATCAATGTTCAGGTGACAAGACACATCTAATTTTTATCAACAAGTGCATAGGATTTCACCCCTCTACCAAAATAATAGTGCTCTGGAGGCAGCTCTCCAGTGCCCCTAGCGTATCATTTCATATACGAAGATCCGGAACAGCTTTGTAGAGTAAACAGTTGGGTAGGGATTTATACACGCGACACTATGATCTGGAAAATTAAGTTTAGGAGGATTTTAGGCCGATGAAGGAAAGGCGAGTCAGCCTTATTCCCTGCGAGCATGCCTAAGGGTTGACCGTCCCTCAGGGGAACCTTTATGCTACTAGATACGTGGGCCGATATATGGGCCAGGCCGAACACCCTGGTAGACCCGCCTGCAGCCTGCTAAGCTAAGCGATTCCCTTTGGTCAAGTAGCGGTTTACAGGGTAGTCGTGGAAGTCGGGCTGTCCGGGCACCACCTCCGAAAAAATAGTGGTGCAGCTGGGATTCCTTAGGGCCAGAACTGGTCCTGCAAATTTCGGATTAACCCCACAATAGTCCGGCCAAACTCGCCAGTATATGTCGAGCAGTCAAAAACCATAGTTACATAGTAATAGTTGTTGTAAAAACTTTTAATGCAGCCTACATTACGGTTTTCAATCCAAAAATTTATCTAAGCAAATTTATAAAGTCCGTATCAATATGGTATTGCTCTTGCAACTGGAATTTTGAAGAACCTGAACCCTACCAAAAAGCAATACCAATTGAAGAACCTTTAATGGAAAAAATATGAAATGATGCGCAAATAATAATTCTAAACATTTATGCGAAAAAAATATGAAATGATGTACAAACAATAAATTGTCAAAAATATGCAACATGAATATTTTTTAAACTCTGGTTTTTATGCCTACAACCGATGACTTCGCGGAAAGTATTGGCTGTATAGGAAAGAGCAGCAGGAACTTAAATAAAATATCACTCTAGTACAAATCAATATTTCGCCGATACGAAAACCACCTCGACGAGTTCTAATAAAAACGCATTGGCAATTTTACGTGGCAACTGGAACAATATACTAATGCAACAGCTTTACCACTTAGTTCAGATTGGCACGATTTCAGCCATCTAACACGAAAATGTACATGTAAAAACAAACTAAGAGTAATTATAATTGTTTTTACACAGTTAAATATTAACAATAGTAATTTTCATAATTTGCTTTCTTAGTTTAAAATTTTGAAATTGTTTTGAGTTTGGGGCGTCAGATATCCAGACGTAACAAAATAAGTAGGCCATCGGTAACAAAAAAAATCTTCATCCAAAAATTCCGACCTCTGCCCCAGATCTGCAGGTGCAGATCTTTTGTTGTCCCGCTCTCTTTAACCTTTAGTTTACCGTAGAAGATAAGCGCCTTGGCTTCCAAATTTTTTCCAGTGGCGTTCGGACTAGAAACAAGAAAATTATGGTCGATGGAAAATCGCGATTGGAAGGCGATTAAAATTTGTATGGTTTGATAGCGATAAAATTTTTGAGGTTAGGACCAACCCGCTGAAAATACAATTATGTCTGACTTCGACACCACGAAGTTCGGTCGACTCTACTGACTGCTCCGTGGATATTTTCACTGTGATTTGGACGTAGTTTTATTATTGGTTTTTGTACAATCACGTGGGTCGGATGGTCGACGAGGAACCCAAGTGGCGTCCCATGCCACCTGAAGAGGTAGTAGCTAGTGCTCCCCGCCGTGATCAACCGGGTAAATATTGGTGGGGAATTAGGATCGTTCTTAGCACTACATACCATTAAATTGTAAGTTTGAACGCAGCTAGTTACACTGCCCTTAGTTGATACTCCGTCTGCCGTATGGCACTCCTGTCGCTGTAGAATTACGTTACTGTACGCGAATTGTGTTTCTGGAACTATCTTAACCCCGGTCGAAAGTTTTTGTATGAACTTAGGTACGAGAGTTTGGTCGAAGTCCCACTGGTTCCCCGTGATCTTAGCCATAACACAAAATTACTTAAATAAATTATTCGGATGTCACAGACCCAATTTTCAAGCTTATTGGTCTGAGTTAGTGCGTCAAAAATTTTTTCCTGAGCTGATCACGGTTATAAATTTCTGCGGTAGAAAATAAGTTTAGAAAACGGCTAATAAGAATTGTTCCATATCAGACTCAACAAAAATGGGCTAACCTTATATGAATGTTCGGCGCTCATGCAGCGTTTGAGGCCGAACGGAATGCTTGTAGGTAAGGGGGCGTGGGCCTTCGCGGGCACCGCTATGCTCCGGGCGGGTAGCTCTAAACTGCGTGTTGCGATTCAGCTAATAAAATTTGGGGACCAAATCCCGGCTCTCGATCCGAGGCGTGGCTCGGTGCCAGGACCACTATGAAAATTTCTAGGACCAGGTGAACTTGATGTTATCAGAAACCCGTTTTAATCGAAGCGTTTCCTGGTAGAATTGGTACTGATTCACGGAAAAGCTTTCTTTCTCGTCAGTGTTTTTTATTTTCTTTTGTATGGTACCTCGCATTTAATCATTTATTTCATACATTGTTTCGATAATATTCTTATGTATATAGAGATACTCAGTTCAGATTTTCGGAAATTAGTTTCTTACTTGTAGGCCTGAAGTGACTCAAATAATACTATAAATAATAATACCGACCAGTCTCAAACTATACCGGGTTTATACAGTATTATTATAGTTATGCTATACATTATTCCGAGTAGATTCGTGAATTCTCGAGGGATCGTATCTGAATATCGCTATTTCCAAATGCACTCAAAGTCCGTGTGCAACCCCTACAATTTTAAAGACGTTGACATCACGCTAAAATGTCGCCCTCGGAGTGACACATAGTCTTTTCATTACAGCATCTGTCGCCCCCAATTCACCATCGGTCCATGGATGCATTTGGAAGTAAACAAATGTGCATTGCCAAAGACCCGAAATGTGCGCTACACGTCACTATCAAACAGTGGGAACATACACTTATGTAAAACACGAAACAGATCGGAGTCGTGATGCCCGGCTTATATTATTTGTCTATTATGCTGGATTCACGTTATAATGTCCTCACCAGTTGGAACTTATGTACCCCACCCTGTGGCAGGCACACCCTTTACATCAGGGTGTCTTATACACCCTCTACTTTTGGAATAAAAGTTCATACGGATTATGGTTTCTACCGAAACGAACGTGGAGTAAGAATTTTAATTCCTAGTTAATCTGAGGCGAGAGTACAAACTTTACTAGGTTTGATTTATAATGCGTAAAATGATCCGAAACTCGATCATAACTCACTTTGACAAAACAAGCCTAACAGAATCGAAACTTTAGGCTAGGAAGGCTTTGGATGTGGCCGAGGTTAAACCTCGACGTCGAAGATTGTCACTGCGCCGTATTCCGTCTGTTGACTGAGCAGTTATGAGGAAGGAATGCCAAGACAGAAATCGACTCAGGCCTTTCCGCTCGAAAGTACGAATATTACTCGCGTTCAGCTAAATAATAATTCATGGAAGCTGCTTTGAAACTCCGTCGTAAAGGAGTGACCAAAATTCGTCTTATTATAATGTTTGTTCTAGGATTGCCGCAAATTGGGCAAATAGAAAAAAGGAGCTACCGGCCTCTCACCCGAGCTTTGAAAGCTCCAAGCTGTCAGGGTGCGAGCCTCGATAACAAAAGTAAATGAACGCACCACGATACAGGCTAACGCGAGTGTCGCAATTCACCCTTAGCTTACCGTGGTACGAACTCCAAGTCCCTTCTCTCCTCTAAACTGGGAAAATGGTTCGAAATATTAAGTTCACCTCGTTTGACTTTGGTTGCAACCAATGGATAACCAACGATAGTACCCGTTGCAGGAAGAGTAGGTTATTTTAAGACTCCCGAGGCGGAGATGGCAAAAGTTGTTACGGCAATTAAAAGGGCGAGGCTACTGCTTCTGTCCCGAGCTAAAAGCTCAAGGAAATCGTTCAAGTATGGAAACCGTGCGACGAAGGATATGGGTCATGATCCCGCCATCGCCGTGAAGGATTGCAGGGCGGCTTATAAACCGGCGTGATCGCTCCCCAAATGACCGGTGTAAGTCCAGAAGGGCATATAACCCTGACCGTGAAGTATATAACTGATCATGTTTGACTGACACTTGACACGCAGTGGGTGAGTTACCCGTTGGTCATTTCATAGCACAAGGGATTATTTACCTGGTCGAAAACCGCCGGTTAACTACGACCGCGATGAATCGGAACTCAGCTGTGGGAATACTTGGTAAATTATCAGTATTTTCGGTCCTCAACAAACGGTGCCGCTAAAGAGGGGATCTTTTGGTCCGCCAGGATCAGAAAAGCTTTGAAACTTTTGGTTTTGACTAAGTTTAGGCATCGAAGAATCAAGTTTCCCTAGGTTAGTATTTCGCTTAGGCTAATAGTGAATCCTTTGTGCAGCTTATAGGTCGGAGACATACTCTGCCCGGTCATAAATTGCAATAAGAATTGAAAAAGTGGAAAGCGTATCTGGACGCTCGGAATCGAGATAAAATATGTTAACGTTCTAAAGTTTAAACGATAAGTGAAATATCAAATTGACCGGATCGGACTTCAATGTTGTTCCATGATAAGTTCATGAGTAGTACCTACATAATCATATTATTCCTAGGGAAATAACCTACAGGAACACACTTTAGGTAATTGTCGTTGCGAAGTCATTAGACGTACTGTTTCGCCAAGAGCGACCCATTTGCCGAGAATGCCAAGTGGAAAGAGGACAGTGCAGAAAGGTATCCTCCATAAACTCACTAGCCGGAGACGAGAATGGTGCAGTCCCAACCATGTTGTACGTTGGTGATTAGCTTACGTTTTGCATGTTACAACACCAAATTCTAGAACTTAAATTTCCTCGCCCCCTCCCTCAGCGGATCGCACCGTTCTCGACTCCGTGGAATTAACAAGGAGCGTATCATGTAACTCGTTACGCAGTAAGTGTCGATCTAGCACACAACATTAACATACGAATTGTCAAGCACTTTAGGACTGTGACACTTACCAGCGCATACTCAGTCGTCATGGTGAAATTGGTGTGCATTTCAAATCGCATGTGCCCCACCGTGTCTAACTGATTAGTGACATAGCTGTCCGGCAACCAAGAGATTTAACAGGAAATTATAGCTCATACATTACTGGTCGAGTAATAGGAAATGAAACCGTCGTTTCGGCTTTGGACCTAGTGTTATGCAGCGTTCACAGATAAATATGTGCACTCACTGTACGTTGTAATATGTATTGCCATGTTTATACCTACAGAATTTGTGGCAATAATAATGCTTATTGCTACAACGTATGAAGCGCCACCATCTTTATTGCACTAAATGTGTAGCAATGTTCACGATTGTAGCATCTCACTACGCTAGAATACATAGCGTAGCTGAACACGCTATGATCGGGACCTGTGGTGTAATGGTAGAGCGCTAGTCTTGCAAGCTAGAGATCCGGGTTCGAATCCCGGCTGGTCCAATGTATGATCACTCGTGGATCTTTTCAAATGGTGAACCCGACGTGATCCCCTACGCGGAGTTTCTTCACACAGCTAGCGCACGCACGCACGCTCGCTCCGCGACTCCGGAGGGGAGTTATGTAGCATTTCACTACGCTAGAATACATAGCGTAGCTGAACACGCTGTGATCGGGACCTGTGGTGTAATGGTAGCGCGCTAGTCTTGCAAGCTAGAGATCCGGGTTCGAATCCCGGCTGGTCCAACGTATGATCACTCGTGGATCTTTTCAACGATTAATGCTACAATTAAAATAACGTAACGATACCAACTGTTTTACAAAATCTATTAATAATTGTAGCAACAACCAATTGTGTTCCTATAAAAATCGTACAAATGGCACAACCATTGCACTAAATATGTAACAGCCATACATACTATTGCCACAAGTCTCGAAAATGTATTGTAGCAATAATAATGCTCATACGCACTACAATGTGCAGTAAGTGCACACATTTTTCTGTAAACTCTGCATAACAGCCCGAATTTTTATACCAATTTTCCGGATATTAAAGGCCATACAAAAAATGGGGATGAATTTCAACCGAAAGGACGACCGGATACCAGTGGAGCGTGATCCTGACATTAAGTGGTGTATAATTCATTGTCGTTATAAAATAAAACAGCATTTTTATTGTAATACATAGAGATGATCACGCTCCATCCGCGCGAGGTGCGAGGGGTGAATTTCGCACCGCACTGGACTGTTCTTAGACGTATCTGGTTGACTTCACAATGCTAAAGTGTGCAACGTTGCTGCCTATGATCAAAATATTGATGCTGTATAACAGAAAAAGGGTGTGCACTCGGATGGGTTGGGGACATGGGTTATATCATTACTTTTACGATATCAGTGCCTTACAGCCGATCCCGGTGCACACTCTTTTCAACTAATCTAGGGTTCAGTGCGCATAGCGTATAATGTGTAATGTATACTACGTATCAGGACGGATCAGAGGATGGCACAGAACTTTATAAAATTGGGCTAATACCTTTTGGTGGCAATTTCAATCTCGGAGACACGCCCTGGTATGTGCGAGTGTGAATATAATTTGTTATATTAATTGGTCAATAGTGCATGAGTAAACTTAAGCTGTGCCCCTTACCATCCTCTTTTGTCAAAAGTAATTACCATTCTGTTGTTCACTGCACACGAATTTCATTTTTGCATTAAAGAACATAAACTAGGCCGTTTCAAATTTCATACGTTATAATTTGAAAATGTTCGCAAAAACATTGGTGTTAACGTACAGGGGCCGAATTGTATTCGCTAATGGCGTTATGGAACAGAAAAATGTCGAAATTGGATACGGCTATTAAAATCCGAGTTTTGTTCTCTAACAACGTATTGTACATGGTGTCAAAAGAGGATGTTTGGGGGCGCATCTTAAGTTTCCTCTTGCATAGATAAAGTCGATACAATTCGACCGGATGATCATTTTATTAGGCTATTCTATTTGCAATTAGGGTAACCTAGGGTTATCAAGTTATCAATAGGGGCATCTAGGGCTCTGAAATCATGCGGATCAGCTATCTATTTGCTGTACGCACCCGGGGACCCCCAACTAGGCATTTAAACAACCAATTTTTTAAAACCAAAAGGGCAACCAAATTAACCAAAACTCCCCGTTTTTTGAGCCTTACATCCCTACGGGGCCTTATACTACATATCTCACTGAAAACCGGACCCTCCACCCTCACGGGTCCTCGCAGAATCTGTATAACCTACTTGGGACACAAAATCTCATCACTTTTAGCATGTAAAATTTCTCCCAATGGGTCCTCTGTCGCATATACATCAAAATCTGTGTTTTCATCAATAAGCGACCAGTCAATGCATGGACCTAATCCCGCGCCCGGCCGCCTACTGTTCTTAGTCGTCCTAAAAAATAAAAAAACATGAGAACACCCTTAATAAATGTGAGCACCCAAAGCACTGGTATATATTTTTTTAAAAACCTTTCGACGACCAGCGCGATTAAGGGCTGTTGGCAGTATGGCTATTATTAACGTTTTGCAGTTTTGAAGTTATGGTTTGAATTTGTATATGTGTCTCTTAGAAACCGAATTGACGGTTGGAAATCATCTCTGTATGTTCAATATTAACCTGACCTGCATAAATGGTGACTGATGTGTTGCCGAAATTAATTACTGCGATTGGTATTGTTTGTTGACTACTGAGTACCAATACATGTTCCATTGCCACATCGGTTAGCTCTGGTGTAGGTACAAATAAAGCTGGTACTACACCTGGTTCAGCATCATCTGGGATACTATTAACGAAGGTCTCAGTCCTCGATAACGGTGAGCTTTCGATAAGCCACAATAATTAGTAGCGGAACTTACTATTCTATGCCGCGAAAGGTACCTCCGTTTATTCGTTTTCCACGACTATTTCTAAACAACGCTCTCGGCAATTAATAACACATTTCAGCAGTTGAGACATAAGATTCGTTCTTACAGAGCAGGGGTATGGAGCTGCTTTTGCCAGGAAGAAATCAGTTTGTACCTTTATGGATCCGTTCGAAATAAGGCACACTTATGCAGCTGTCCAGCGTCAATTCTTGCTTAATACCTAACACGATTTTGGTAGTATTATCGGGTCGTGGTTGAAGACCTAACTTGTTGGCCAAGTAGTGCGATATGACCGATACGTGTGGTCCAATATCTATCAATGTGGGTACTGGTGTGCGATAGATAAAAGCGTTGACTAAAAAAGTCGCATCCTTGTGCTGCATCTCATTGAGCTGGCGTTGGCAAGCCTCACTACGATGATCCCTTCTTTGCGCTCGCTCCAAGATGGCGAACAGCACATCAGTCCTACCTGAACCACATCTTCATCTTCGTTGCGTTTATTAGTGTTCAATCTGGCCGACCCACGAGAACGCGTAGCTCCATCTTTTGCGGAACCTCAGGTGGTGCCGATGCAGTATATCTCAAGGTAAGTGCTGCACCATGGTCGAGATCAATGGCGGTAGTTTGTTCGGAGCAGTCAAATGTTTCGTTATTGCTTTGTCTTTTTGCCACAAACGCTATAATTGTCCGCCTAACCCTAATTGGCGCACGCTCGATTTTCTATTAGAGTATATTAGCGCTATATAGTCGACACACACCTCTACTACAAGGATCCATAGATACGGGGCTAACGCCAAATTTTATAATGTAGGGAAAATTCACCACTTGCTTTAATTATTCGTCGGCGATTTGCTGAACTTATAACTTTGTCGCTTTCGCATGTACCAAGGAACTCAATATTATCGGTTTTAATGGTTTGTCTGGCAGATAATAGACAGTGATATTGGATCCCACGTGAACGAGATCGTCTAGCGCTTCCATTGAACTAGCCAGCGTTACTGGTTCGACCACTAATTGGGTATAATTTCAATGCCATAACCAGAAAACTGCGTTTTCAACAACTTTAATCATTTCTGCTCGGGTCACATGACTAATATGTTTCTTCTTGGAGGCAACAACTTTAGGTTCCACTGTTCTGATAAAGATCTACTGCGCCGCAGTATACGGATCGGTTTGTTTCGCAAGCACGCTTACTAAAGCACAATTTCTACAAAACGGTTCTGTGTCCTCTATTGCCTCCTAGCCTATGATGACCCAATCCAAGCATCAAGACGTATGATCTGTGGCTAAGGCGTGAATTTCACAGAACACCATACCCGGCCCAGTGTTACACGGGTGTAATTTCAGTATCACATCGCGGGGACATTCTACTCGTGTAGCGTACCCTGGTAACGAGGGTTCATATGAGTTATTCGTTTCTTCGTTCCGGAACGTTCCAACCGACATTATATATCGTAAAATAAGGTCGAACGTCTTCGGAAATACAGCGGTACCTTAAAGGTAAACACAAAGTTAAACGCTCCTAGGTCAATGTACACTGGATATCTTTGTCCAAACTGGTATGCCAGCGCTGGTTCGCGGATGAATATCGTATTTGTGAATCCGTTTTGAGTAATTCTTTAACTCAGTGGCGTCGACCTCTTTTGTTGATAACAGTCCGCTCATTATGGCTCCATAGCTGCGTCGATCGAAGATCGAGGGCTGGTTCGAACCATGTGATTTACCATCTCGCAATGGACCTTAGTAACATACCGCTGCTTGTGGTACCTCATTTGATCGATCATACTGACCACCTCCTGCATTTCATATTGCATGAATGGAGTTCCTCGTTGGCATGTGTTAGTTTCATGATTGCTCGGGAATTGTCGTAATTTATGTCGTTGGCCGTCCGCATTTCCGTAGTACCTGTTTGCACATATCTTTTAAATGTACTGTATTAGTGAAGACTACACCCACACCCAAAAATTACGCCTGAGGCTAAGTTACTACGCATGCGGCTTCTGCTAAAGCAGCAGGAAACCTTTTCTTCCTGACTCATGGTTCATTGTAAATATGGGCATTCGCTTCGCAGTATTCACGCATTAACGCCATGTAGAAACTAGTGTCTAATACCCCTTGGTAGGTGCTCCGCAATTCTCCTTATAATTGTTCCACCTTTTGCCGTAAATCCGGCACGATTATACAAGTGGAAATAGGGCAACAATTCGCCAGACATGGTTTATCTCTGGGGCTGTATACACACCATGACATACCAGGCGCCTGCGTACTAGGTTGCAACGCGGCCAACGATAATCGTAATATGACTGGTAAAAATGTGGACCTTCCGGTTTCACCAGACTACCCACTTACTGGCTGACCATCGCGTCGAACCGATCAACTTGGTCAGAAAAAACGTAGCGATCGCGTTTGTATGCTCCATTAAGTGGAGGATTAACAGGAAGACCACCACACCCGCCAATTTGGCTTATGAGTGTGGCAATCACGCTGAAGCTGTGACGTAAAGGTTTGAGGTTTGGGATGACCGTACCGATCCGATCGGTGTTATGCCGTCACTCCCTTCAATATGATATTCCGTTTCTGTATCAATGTAGCTATTGTTCTCACAGCACCCTGCTCAGATACTACGTTATCGGGCTATAGCGTCTTAAGCTCAGGCATGTCGAATTCTTTCTCAGTTAGGTCACCCCATGCTCCACTCAGCTCGCTTTCGGGTTCTTCCTCGTCGATGAGCGTTATGAGAACATCAAGGTTTTAATTCGGAGGTTCGTCCGTGTCCCATATCGAAGAGCTTTGCCAAATGTCCTATACAATGTTGCGTAACCAAAGCAGTCACAAATTAGATTAAAAGATTTATCCTGTCACTAGTTGAGTTCAACGCAAAGAGCTGCTTTAACGCTGCATCTAGCAGATCTTGTCTGTCTGTTCTTATGGGTGATTGTTTTGCTTCGTACTTTCGCCCATGCCTCTACTGTATTGCCATCCTTCGCTACGTGTGTGCCAACCTGGCCAAATATCTGCACGCTCCCCAACGACTCAGATAACTGCAATTCCCTCTCAATTCGACCGGTTGTTAGGTCCGGATAATTCCGAGTAAGTCGGGTTTTTCCTCATTTATGCTGTACGTACTATTTTCGATTCACTTCTCGGTTGTTCCGCTAGTTTTACTGCTCTCTTGCGCTATCAATATCAACTTTTACTCTAAGCGTTACAACCACAATCTTCGAGCTTTTCTCTATTACTACTGTTTCTTCCTCGTCAATACCGTCCACTGATATCTCGGCCTGTTCTACCTCACTATTGAGTTCTGTATTTTCGCCTACTTCTGCTCGTCTGTTATGATTTTCCTTACCCAAAGCATTATCGACACTCTGCTTTGTTTCGTTTCCTTGTGACCCAAAACCTTTTTACTAACTTGCTGAACAACATCTCCTGCTGGTTCTACACAAACATAGATCTGTCCTGACTCAGTAGCTTTCGGCCACACACAAACTCATCTGCCAGCCGGTTTGGTTGACAGCGATAAATAAGGTCCACAGCTCGCAAGCTAGTTGCTTCCGTAGTATTCACACTCATAAACAGCGCGTTATTTAGCCTCGGCTTACACGCGACCTATACTTTTGAGCTGAACTAGTACAATCTCGCTGCCTTAAGCACCGAAGGTCACCCACACTCCTATCCTGTGCCCATGAGAAGGCCTCTTCGGCAACTAGAAATTTGTTGGATTACACATATATTTCAGAATTTCGTACGATACTAGGATAATCAGATCGACCCGGATACTGAAGGTATCCCTCACTCCTTTCCTTTGTCCATGAGCGATCTTCTTTGATCGGTTGAAAAGCTGCGAGGCCCTCACGCAGCCTGCCTATATGGGTCAGAGACAGTTTCAAATAGTTATATGAATCTGCTAATATTCTTCGTTCGGTTAGTTCTATATATTCGATATTCAGTTCCAATATATATATTGAATTTCGTTCCACAATATCCTCCGATTCAGTATCCACATCCACCAGTTCCACTTAGTTTACTAGGTTCGCCACTTCCGCAAATTCACTGCTCAGTTCCACTATATTCTCTAGTACACTCGCCGGTTGTTCTGGTTTCGCGCTATCTCTTCTCACATTATCAACACACACAATCACACTCATTTACACACAGACAATTTTGAATAAAGTTAGAACACGTATCTCTATCGTCCTCGACCAGAAACTGTGCTTTAAGAAAATTCGCGGGTTCACCAGGTTTGACGGTGTCGGTATTAGAGCCATTTCCAAATATGAAAGCACTACTAATCTCCCCCCGAAGTCCGAACGGGAGTCAACATGGCTTAAATCCGTCCGATATTCCGTTACGTTCCACTTCCAATACAGCATTAAGATCCACACAGTAGTCCATCATTCCACGATCCTCTGCCACTTGATTCGACTCGGCAAGCAAGTTACTCGTGCCGGAGCCAGAGTCATTACAGGTCAAGGGACCCCTAATAAGCAGCCCCCTAGGCGCAACGGGAACCTTGTTATTTGGTTGCTTTGTTCATTAGGTTCCACAAATTCCACAACTACTCTCCTTTAAATCTCTCCTCTCCCGCCTTCCATGTCACTTCGGTTGCTTCGACGATTTTCTGGCTCGGATAATCACATACACTGGTTGGTCAACCATTACTTACAAGATCCCGGGTCACGAGTGTCTACCGATTGTCGGATACAGAAAAGCCGAGAGAAGTGCACCGTTTAAACCTACCTGGTTCTTTTAACGCCCTGATTTTGTATTATCTGCTATTTCCTCTACAAGTACGTTGATATCTTCAATGCCAGGCCTCGATCCGATCGAATGTGGCATTATTGCGATAATTACTTACTCGTTTGCAAAATTTTCACTTGATGACAAACTGATTCCGGTTCACAATCATTCATGTATCTATGCTCGTTCTCATAGATCGGGACATAGTCGAGTTCGAGGCCATACGCCACACCTTCCCCAGAGATCATCGTGCTTACTTATGCGGATGGAGCTCCTAAACCCACACAAGCGCGTTCTTTAACATCGACATCTCATGACGCATAACGTCCAAGCGATGTGCTAGCTCAGGGTCTGCTGCTCGGTTCACCGGCATTACTTCCCCATTTGGACGGCAAGATTTTCGCTATCATTTTCTCGTGCCTGTGAGGGTCCACAACGAGGTACGGCCCTTAATTCAGTTGTATTTTTCTAGTTATTATTCGGTGTCGTGCACCCTTGGAATGGCGCGGCATCAGCTCGCAACGGTTGGAGCGCTTCGGCGTAATGTCCATCAGATCCACCTGTCTCGTTCTCATAAACAGTGTTCCGGCTATTATACCCATTTGTGCTTCGACCGGGAGATTTGTTGTAATACTCACCACAATAAGTGTTCTTATTTGCATTAACAGCAGGCTACGATGCATAGTAGCCTTGTTGCCTATTGCTATGATATCCCCGCTATACCTTTGCGTTATTCCATTTCTCACTCCCCGAAATTCGTTGTGGCACACAATTCTGGATTACTCGATACCGCGGGCGGCTACTGTACTTTGATGCACACCTATTTGGTCCACTAACTGATTATTACCACCACTCTGAGCCATATAGTTCACCGTTTTATATCGACCGGCCTTGCGCTCGCTAGTACAGACATTTTAGTTCCGGGTTTACTGATAATCTTTTTCGAGCTGTGGGGTGAGAAGTAGGGCTCCAGTCCCGGCTCGAGCATGAAGCAAACCGACCCGGCACCAATTTTCCGAGCCGACCCGAGCCTGAACTTTAACTCGCCAAGCCGAGCTTCGAGGTGAGCCGACCTTCGTCAAAAAAGGCTCAGCTCGTACACAATACGACGTACATTTGGACAATTTTTATCCGTCCAGCAACGGTAAGGAAGAACAGTGATGCTGTGGAAAACGCAAGTTAGTCTATCAAACCCGAAGCAAAATTACACCTTTCAATTATTTCCTCGCATTTTGACACAATATGGTAAATGAGCCCAAAGTGAATCACTGTGAACTATCCAAAAAACGCAAAAAAGTGTGTCAAAGATATTGAAAACCGAAGAACACAGGCAGGGCTCTTAAAATAAAATACACAATTTGGCCATGAATCTAGCTAGAGTCCATATTAGGAAACATGCTTCAAGGTGGACCCTTCGTTTCCTTGGTGGATCACATGTTGTCTAAGCCGGATCGCGACAAATTTAGGCCTGTAATGACTTGCGAACAGTCAGGCACGGCCTAAAATACATATCAGTACCTATGTTCATTTCTGCCGTTTTAAAAATGTAAGCGTATTATCATAATTTTCCTACTGTATATCTGAAGTAACAACGAGCCAAAACTTTCAGTCTCGATTCAGTTCGGCAATTGCTTTGCTCGCCGTTGCTTGCGTTGTCACCTCGCGTTACAAAGCTAGGTGATGCGAATAAGATGTGAACAACGTGAACGAACAAAAGGATCTGACCTAGCAATGAGAAAACCTAGTGTTCTTTGAAGCTGTTAACTTTCGAAACAAACTGAATTACGCTTAGTCTTGAGAAGGCAGAGAACTTTATTTAGACCCACACCGAAAAGTGTTTTGATATAAATCCTTGGATATTCTAAATTACCAGATTTATACGTAACTATGCTACAACATAAAGCAATATTGAGTATTTCCGTTAATAAGAATTGTCTAACACTAACTGCGCAATTCTCGGAAAAATGGGACGGGCATTGCTAATCTGCGTTCACTGGTTGACTTCGGGAAGCCAGCAGCAAAAACCATAAGATCCTTTATCATGTATAACACAGCAAAACGCAAGACTATCGCATAGCTGACTCTTCCTTCCAACCGTATCATTTAGTGTTCAGCATCATTTTGTAGGCTTCACCTTAACGTAGGTAGTTACTTAATTTGTTTCGAAGTTATTGTCTTAAAAGGCGAACAAGGATGTTATATATTTTCGACCACATCGATTTGTGTGTTCATTTTTACATCTATATTCATCACGTCTAATTTCCATCCCCGAGTTTTTCGAGCCGAGCCGAGCCTAGACTCATTAGTCACGAGCCCAACCGAGCCGGAAGTTGAATGGTTCGAGACAAGCAGAGCCGACTACCCAAAAATTGGCCCGAGCCGGGCAAAAATGGATTCGAGTCGAGCCAAGCCTGAAAATTTCGGATGGTTCTCACTTCTACTGCACATCAACCCGCACTAAGCAGCCCCGTCGTTATGCCTTAGTGCGGTAGTCGAGGGACGGCGGCCCAATAAATATGGAATCTCGAAAAAGGCTGCGAAAGTGTCTTAGGTTGATCCCAAAAAGTTTTTCACGTTTACGCCGAACTAATAGCTTACGAAATAGTGGAAATTAATATAAATTTACGACAATTCTAAAACACCTCAGCAAAATTAATCCGACTTTGGGCTACTTTTTCAAAAAAAAAATTTCTAAAATGGTTCGCCAATAAATTCGAAAGTGAAAATTTTATCAACAGTGCAGGGCTCCGTGGGTGAAGCAGCAGAGCCAATTATTGACTCGCAGTGGTTCCGAGGCAGGGAGGAATGAATGAGGCTGCAAAAAGAATCCAAAGCCAATTAATTAGATTGATAGAAGGTAAAACAATGTCTAGCTGCACCCAAATCATTCACACTGGCCAGTGGGCCATTGGTGAGACGGGAGACGGGAGTTGGTGAGAGACCATCATTTAAACAAAAATATGGAAATATTGACCACGTTCTCTTTGAAAATGTCTTAGATTATCCTTGTACATAATTATATTTTAGGTATACTTTTTTAGTTTTCGGAAAATAGTACAGGTCTGAATAGTGATGATTTCCTGTGGTGAAGAATAAAGACTTACTCACCGTTTGTAATGATTGTTGGCCGAAGTTTCCGACCGATGATGTCTGACAGCAAGTATAGGGACTCCACGACTACCCCAGCGCCTATAGTTATGCTATGAAACCGACGACTATCCCTGACGGCGCTTAGGATGAACTGACGACACTTAGATAAGCACAATGTCCGTGATGATATTGTTTTCCGTGATGTTGATGCTGATGACATGCAATATAGTTACTGTAAAGTCATTGTCCCAACTTCTTCGGCGCTGATTACCTAGATGATAATGTCATTGATGTAGACGATGATCGTTGAATATGTAGACGATACCCTCTCATTGCATTATATGATGTTCGTATATATAAATTACAATAGCTGAAACATCTCTGACTGTGCAGATTCGGAACAAGGTATTCGAAAGAAACCCAATGACTTCGAACCTCACAGCAACAATGCTTCAGTTTCCTTCTCCATTGTTGGCACAGTTGACGTGTCCGCAATTGTCTGTTCAATCACTCCACTGAGATTGTCTTTTCGTCGCGTCATTGACCCAATTCCTCGGACAATAAACCACGCTTTAAAACCCGATATTCAACACTATGCTTAAGTTTGGGCTCGCTGCAAGCTGTTCTTTTTTCTAACCTTTTAACGTACCGCTCCTCAGGGTTAATTGGTCCATTTTATAAATGATTCGAACCGCAATATCGAGCTGAGTCGAATGGAGCAAAAAGTCTGCTGAATCCGGTTTATGTGTTAACGACTTAGCCTAAATCGTTTTCGGGTTGGGGTTATAATCGCCAATGACCCCAAGATTTCTATATCGCTGGAATTTCCAAAGCATGAACAAGGTTATAGCGTTTTTAGTTTTTGCAATACTTTAATGAATTGTTTAAAATTAAAACGAGTTGGCAAATTTGTGTATTAAGAAACTAATCGCACCATTTAAGGAATATAGTAATCCCGACAATTCGACACTCCCCTACAGTGTAACAGCCCGAATTTTTTTTTGCTAGCTTTACTGATACTCAAATTAGTACAAAAAAGGTCAGATTTAATCTGATGGGCAATCGGATACCGGTGGAGCGTGATCCCAATGTAAATGTATATAATTCATTGATGATATGAACTAAAATTGCGTTATTACTGTAATGTGCCGTATAATCACGCTCCAATCGCACGAGGCGTGCGGGGTGATTTTCACACCATAATCGAATCATTGTGACCCCCATTTGTTGGTATCCGGTCGGTCCCCAAGGTGATGACATGTGCAGTAGCATCGTGTATTATTATAGCATGGTGTCTTGTATGGAGGGTGTGCGCATTCGAATGGGCCAGATTATTACATTTTTGATTTTGGTGCCCTAGAGGCGATACCAATGTGCACACTCATTGGGCCAACGATAGCAAATGTATCAGTTGTTATGTTATAATGTATTGTATGGTGAGTGTCAGGACGGGTCGGGACATAGCACGAAACTCCTGTACATTCGAGTGGGGGACTTTTTGCAGCGATTTCGATCTCGGAGTATCGTCCTGACGCGTACAAGTTCGAATATGTTGTGTTATAGGAACTAGTTAATAAGTAAAGGTGACATAACTCGATTAGTGGATCATTTTTAGGGACAACTGTAACTCAAAATTTTTGGTGCCATGCGGACAACCTAGGGTTATTAAGTTATTATTAGGGCCTCACCAGGCTCCAAAATAGTGTATTTGGGACAACCTATCTCTCTAAGTACTTAGGGACCCCCAACTAGGCGCTCAAACACCCAATTTTCAAAACCTCAAATCACAACAAAGATAACCAAAACTTCCTGATTTTTGAGCCCCACACCTTAATGGGTCTTATACTACCCATATTACCGGAAACCGTGGTCGCCCACCCTCACGGCTCCACTCAGAATCTGCCTAACCTATTCAGGACACTGAAATTTTCTGCCTTTTCCTCCTAAAACGTCCCCTAACAAACCACCTATTAGGAGATTCCTTAAAATTTCTCTGTTTATTAGTAGTCGACCAGCCAGGATATGAACCTGATCCCGCTTCGGGCCGCCTACTCATCTCCGTGCTTTAAATATAATATACCTAATAAAACTCCTGAATATTTGGAGCGCCCAAAGCGCTAATATATTTTATTATTATTGAAACCTCGCGCCGACCAGCGCGAAGTTTAGGTTGTTTACACCAAGTATTGGCACGTCTCGGCCAAGTTATGCTGTTTGTTTCCGGCGATGTATTACGAGGATGAGTGCCCATTGAGGCTGACATTATTTTTGTTCTTCTGTTTCGCTTATTGCATTTCTGTACATATGTATATATATTGTTCATATATTGGAATGAGTTTATTAAATTTGGGGGGCTAAGGACAAAGGGGGCTAAACGGTGGTATAAAAGAAGTCTGTCCGATACAGCGTCGGAGCCAGTCGAGATATTGCTCGCTAGTGTTAGGGTTTTGGCGGTTGTGGCCACCAAATAGTTTTCGTTTTTGCTCCCTGTTTTTCGTTTTCTGTTTGCTTTTCGACATATCCAGGTAGGTTTCTCGCCGTGCAACAACGGTAGAGAGCCTTGCCCGGTCTTTTCAATCGATTGGTTTTTCCGGCTCTCTAAGGGCCGTGTTTGCGGGCTTTGGAGTGTCTGGAGGACGCCCCGCGCGTCGTAAATGTGCCCAGACAAAAATTCGAAATTAACAAAATCATTTAGTAAAACAGACCCGCCCACGATCTCGACTGGTTCCCCGCTCATCGGGCAGCTTTTTTAGTTTTCTCTCAGCACCGATGGTGGTTGTTTTGGAATAATATGCATAATGTCCAGTGAAAAACTCGAGAAAAGGGGGGAAGAATGTACTCAAACATGGAAGAAGGATTAGAAAGAGACAGAAGAGTAGGTCGAACCTGGAGGCAGGCGCGATCATCGTCGCGGTTTCATAGCATTAGGGGACTCTGAAGAAAATCCCTGGCGCGTGCACGAATTTTCAACGTGGCCTTAATCGAGGGCAACTACGGGGTCTTTCAAGCGACGGTGATACGCGGGTGGGATCAGTAGCAACAGAGCAATTATTAGGACCTAAGCCGTATGAATAGAGACAAAAGCAGGACGGAGTCATTTGCACAAGGAAATGAAATTTTAGTGGGCACGAGTGATGCAAATGACTGCGGACCTGGAAAAGGGTAGTACTGCCACGGAGTGCTAACGAAAGGTGCGAAATCGGAAAGAGGTGGAGTCCCCGAACACTGAGAGATTGAGTTGTTCAAACAGGTAGCTCAGATCGCTCCCTTGTAACCGAGCCACTCCTCGCGTGAAATTTCGAAAAGAAGTTCGCCGTCCCCCAAAGCTCAAATATAAATAAAAGCAATTTCAAGATGGACACTCTCTAGCCGTGGCTCCACGGTAGAGATCCTCGTCGGACTTACACTTTTAACGTCGGATAACAAGGAAGGCAGGCAATGTCGTCCTGTTTTCAGGAGACGCAGCCTTGGCTTAATGACCCCTCTATCACTGCTGATACCTCACTTGTCGCCGCATAAACCCGTTTTGGATATGAACTAGAGCTGCATCGTGTGATTCCGACAGAGTATTCGCGGGTGACATCCATGCTCAAAGAGCAAGGAAAATTCGAGTGCACGGCGTTCGTAAGGCCAATGACTCACGCTTATGCGGATATCACTTCCGGCATGGGATATACAAATTTTGGCGTCATGGACTTCGTTTTCTTCGTTAACAAAACTTTGAACTTTATGGAGTGCATTTTCGTTAACAAAGACTTAAGAGTCGAGGATTTTTTCGCTTTTCACTAATAAAATTCAGGAAACTAACTCGAAATTACATCATTCTAGAGACCACATCCTGGTTCCCTGCGCGGTACCTTGTAGTAATACATTGTGTAGAAGTGTCTTTATACGAGGGAACGTTGTAATTGAATAACTGTTGCAACAAAAATAAACAGTGTGTGTCCAGTAATTGCCTAAGCGATACGTTTTGCTGTCAATGTAAGGTAACTTTTAAGTCAAATCACCCCAAACAGGACAAGCGACTGCTCAACACTCCCAAAAACTTAGAAAATAGAAATGACTCATTAACGTTCCAGTAACACCGAGTCAATGTGGTAGTGGCAATCAATGTTCAGGTGACAAGACACATCTAGTTTTTATCAACAAGTGCATAGGATTTCACCCCTCTGCCAAAATAATAGTGCTCTGGAGGCAGCTCTCCAGTGCCCCTAGCGTATCATTTCATATACGAAGATCTGGAACAGCTTTGTCGAGTAAACAGTCTGGGTCAGGATGTATGCACGCGACACATGAATCTGGAAAATTAAGTTTTAGGACGATTTTAGGCCGATGAAGGAAAGGCGAGTGAGCCTTATTACCTGCGAGCATGCCTAAGTGTTGACCGTCCCCTCGGGGGAACCTTTATACTACTTAGATACGTCGGCCGATATATGGGCCAGGCCGAACACCTGGTAGACCCGCCTGCAGCCTGCTAAGCTAAGCAATTCCCCTTTGGTCAAGTAGCGGTTTACAGGGTAGTCGTGGAAATCACGCTGTCCGTTCACCACCTCCGAAAAAAATAGTGGGGGCGGCAGCTGGGATTCCTTAGGGCCAGAACTGGTCCTGCAAATTTCGGATTAAACCAACAATAGTCCGGCCAAACTCGCCAGTATATGTCGAGCAGTCAAAAACCATAGTTACATAGTAATAGTTGTTGTAAAAAGTTTTAATGCAGCCTACATTACGGTTTCCAATCCAGAAATTTATCTAAGAAATTTATAAAGTCCGTATCAATATGGTATTGCTCTTGCAACTGGAATTTTGAGGAACCATGAACTACCAAGAGGCAATACCAAATTGAAGAACCTTTAATGGAAAAAAATATGAAAAGATGCGCAAATAATTATTTTAAACATTTATGCGAAAAAAATATGAAATGATGTACAAACAATAGATTGGGAGAAATATGCAACATGAATATTTTTTAAACTCTTGGTTTTTATGCCTACAACCGATGACTTCGCGGAAAGTATTGGCTGTATAGGAAAGAGCAGCAGGAACTTAAATAAAATATCACTCTAGTACAAATCAATATTTCGCCGATACGAAAATCACCTCGACGAGTTTCTAATAAAAAACGCATTGGCAATTTTACGTGGCAACTGGAACAATATACCAATGATAGCTTTACCACTTAGTTCAGTTGTGTGCACGATTTCAGCCATCTAACACGAAAATGTACATGTAAAAACAAACTAAGAGTAATTATAATTGTGTTTAGACAGTTAAATATTAACAATAGTAATTTTCATAATTTGCTTTTTTAGTTTGAAATTTTTTAAAAAATTGTTTTGAGTTTGGGTGTTATATATTCAGACGTAACAAAATAAGTAGGCCATCGGTAACAAAAAAATCTTCATCCAAAAATTTCGACCTCTGCCCCAGATCTGCAGGTGCAGATCTTTTGTTGTCCCGCTTCTTTAACCTTTAGTTTTACCGTAGAAGATAAGCGCGGCGCCTTGGCTTCCAAATTTTTTCAGTGGCGTTCGGACTAGTAACAAAGAAAATTATGGTTGATGGAAAATCGCGATTGGAAGGCGATTAAAATTTGTATGGTTTGATAGCGATAAAATTTTTGAGGTTAGGACCAACCCGCTGAAAATACAATTATGTCTGACTTCGGACACCACGAAGTTCGGTCGACTCTTACTCACCGCTCGGTGGCCAACAACATTGATTTCT
>JASANE010011064.1:0-18389 GCA_030248225.1 Trileptium ribeirensis
GATAGGATACACGATGCTGATCTTACTATTAAGGTTAAGAAGTAAGACTTTTTACTTATTAGGGGTAGGAAGTATTGTTTTTGCGCCATGTCGTGTCTGAAAATTGAAGAAGGAACAGCTTCACGTTTTTGTAATCCGGTGACCCGCTGACCCGGTCATGGTAGTGACTCGGCAACCCGGTTATTGTAGTGACACTGTCCCGGTAGTAACATAGCAACAATGCTATTTTCAGCGCAACCTATGCATAATCTGAAAATATTTAAAAACCGGTAACGGTAAACAATTTAATATCTGCTCGGTCGGCCGCTATTGCTGACATGAAACGGACGCAAAAAGCAGAGGTGAGAAAGAGCCATAGTTTCAAGCTCCGGCTCGGGTCTGCATTTCTTGGATCATGTCCGACCTGGTTCGCGTCTCCCGGACAGATCTTATACTGTGACTCGGCTACACTCTTGATAAACCCGGTCGGTGTCAATTCGACTTTTCCGACGGAAGGCGAGGCTTTGCTCGGTTCTTAAGCTTCTAATAATATAAGTTTGTGAGTCAATAATACATGTTAGGGAAGACTTAATACATGTATCAAACCAGTAAACGAACTATATATGGTGTACTAGAGGGGAAAATTTTCGATTCGCTTAGGTCGAAGCCAAACCAGAAACGAGAACTTCTCCCAATAGCCAAATCGGGTTACCCAGCTACGCCGTCGGCTTGACACTAAATGGTGACCATACCACCCCGGCTTCCTGGACTCTCAAGGGAGAAAGGGAGAGGCAGCGACATACCTAGTCACAGACAATCGATTAGTTTAGCAAGGCGCCGGCGGTATTTGCCAGGGTGTTCGGCCTGGCCGCGTTCAGTTGCGCACGTGTCCGAGTTTCGTGGCATGATTCATTAGAGGTACCTTGCGGAGAGTCAAACCCTAAGCCTAAGCATAGGTAATAAGGTCGACTCGTTGTTTCCCATGACTCAGTCAAGGAAGCCTAGAATTTTTGTACATAAATGATTTGCGCGGTTTCACTGGCCGTAGTCTAGTGGTCATATCCTATCATTTCTCATTTTTTTCACAATTTTTACCTAGTTCTCAGTTAACCGCTTTGCTTCTTCGTGTTAAATTTAAGGCCCTCATTTTATAGCTCAACGTTTCCAATCATGGAGCGAAGTATAAAGTGGAACAGAATGGTATGTCTTGGCGACTTTAAACTCGGCTCTTCGTAATTTAGGGTAAGACTCAAAACTTATTATACTATGGCTGCAGTCAGACGTATTAAATTACACTAAACATATCAAGACAGTTTGGCAACCTATCTCCATTCCATAGCTAGACTCAAAATCTTTGATTGTTATTCAATCGCATATCTGGACCCTTCGGTCAAAAGATTCGAACACTGCATGCTGAAATATGGAAAGTAGCTTAAATCTGTCTTTTCTAAAACCCTTTTGAATTTGTAACTGTTCGGTATTTTGAGGGGCCCAACTGAGTGAGTAGTTGATTGAATACCTCGATAGTTCTAACAGCGAAGCTATGCTTGAACGTTTGATCGACGTTTTTGGCTTTATCAACTTTCGGCAATTATCACGTGTATTCACATTGTGAGGCAATGTAAATATACTGGGACAAGCGTCGATTTCATGACTTAGACACTTAAAAACTCTGGCAAAATTGTGTTTTAATCGACGTAACTCAATGAGTTCTAGCTTTCAGAACATGACATTTCGGGAATTGCTACCCGGGCTGCAAGTCGACGTGCGAAGTTACGTTGCACTTCTTCAAAGTTATCTATATGTATATAACTGTGACCAAACTTGATTTGCTTATTCAAGTATAGGACGGACGTATGATAAGTAAGACAGCATAGGTGCGTCAATGTCACAAGTTATAAAACCCCGAAACATATATAATACGGAGAGCTTTGGTTACAACAATGTTGCATTGTGCATAACGTTTGAGATCATAGTTAATTATAACACACATGTCCTATTATGTATCAATTAGAAAATTTTATATCCTGCTAAAAATATTCAAAGATAGAGTTTCTATTAGCCAGGTGAAGTTTCTACATTTTGCAACAGAACACCATAGCGCTCAATGGGTAGCCCAATTCTCTAGAGATTAAAAAGCATTTCGTAGCCGCAAATAGCTGCATTTGTAATCGCAACATATTCACATATAATTTTGCCATCATCGAAAAATGCATTACATTCAACATTTTCAAAATAGCAAATGATATGGCTAATATATACATATATAAAGTAAAAATAAATACGTCCTAATACGGTTCGTGGAGGCACCCTGATGTGGAACCATGGTACTCTCAGAAATTATTATTTAAACTTACTTGAAATGTACGGTAAGTAAGAAATGCACCTATCCACTGTGGGGCGTACAACAAATTCTGAAAGTATCTAATTTATTAATTAGTTTCGCTTGTGATATATAGTATATCGACACTTTTTTCGGAATATACGGGTTTTGTCCAATCGTTACGGACTCAAGCAGTGTACAAGTTGAAGTTGCTACGAAACTGTGCCGATTTTAATAAATTAAACCGGAAGATCATGTTAGGACAGATTCAAATTAGTTAAAGATGATCCTATGTTAGGTGCGTAGCCATTGGGGGTATAGGGGAGGCCTCCGTGCAGCATCTATGCCCACCTGAAATATAATAGAAAAGTGAATTTCACGGTTATGTGAGTGGTGGGTTTAAGGTGTACCTCAATAGCAGATTTAATGTCACTCCGGGCAAAAGTTACTTGCTACGCCCGTATCCAATGTTTAGCAGCTAAGGGAATATCCCTAGGCGACAATGCTAATATATCATGTACCTTGTTCGTTCAGTCGCCGAGTTGAGCGATATACTTAAATATACAATCTCAAGCTATAGTTCTTTTACATTAAAACTTTTTAATATAATATATTACTAAATCTATACACAAATATGTTCTCCATTTGTAAAAGCGTTTTTGCTTTGTACAATTAATATTGTATAATGCTTTGCACGTAGTTTCACCGGTCTCAGGCTAGGTTTTAGATATATATCTATAACTAAATGACCAGACATTAATACTTCGTTTTAGTGTTTTAGAACATACATAAATAAATGTGGATTCAAATTAAATTTAAATGTTCATATCACCATACTGCAGTGGTGAAACCGCAAAAGATTCTAGGAAGGACCCCAAATTTTAATAAGTGTTAGACACATGTTTCAGGTTTATTACAGATTGAAGTTTCAAAATACTCCAGACGAGTAGTTTATATATCGTGAAATACTAAGCGTATAATTTTCACTTATACGAGATTCGTATTATAACAGTATGGTGTATAGGATTAATATGTTATGTGCATATGTATATAATTTTTGAGGGTAAAAAAGTGCTAAATATATGAATATACTTATCTGTACAGGATTAGAACAAACGTAAAGTAGGTGTAGGTATGGTGGATCATTTAAGTTTAAAATGATCCCTAAGTACACACGACCGGACGAATGGATGATATATATTTGTCAACAGCCTTAAAAGTTAACGAAGTTGTAAATGACATAAGGCATGGAATTAACTCAGTTTGATATGCATAGAACGTCTGTGTGTGTTAATCATCGGATGAGATAATCGTTAAAGATTCGAGCAACAGCTCCGAAACCTTCAAGCCAAGGTGCAAAAGTTTAACACTGTATATGCGAACGATTCAAATAATTTTATTCACGAAAGGGTTAAATAAAATTTAGTCCATTGCTCGATTAAAGCGCATGCAAATTTTGTACTTATTCGTGAGCAGAAGAACATATTTAATATGTGCTGAAAACGTTCGGTCAACCTGAGTAGTTGAGCTAGACTTGACTTTAATCTAAAGTTCAACAGCTGAACATATAAGTTACCAACGTATTTGTAGTATTTAAGGGAAAAATTTCCCTAGCTTAAAGTTGAGTGAATTTGTTTTTCGGAGGTTAAGTCAAATTTATGACCACACCTATAACGTGTGGTGTAGACGGATGTTTTGAGCAAAAGCTGTGAGGATGGTTACTACTGATCTGCAAACACAGTACGTTCTGACAAAATGAGGTTGTCTGTGACAAAAACTTTGAGCTTGACGCAAACTCGTCTAAGACCATGCAAAGATTTCCTAGTATTGTCTATCGTTAAGCTATAGTGAACTAAGGGATCCTCCGATTAAACAGAACAGTTTGATTCCAACAAAATCGACCGGTGAGCAATATAATTATCTTGCAAGCAACTACAAGGCCTGCGCCTTAATAAAAGTTAGCTTTAAATACAGTAGAATGCGCTTTTACGGTGAAATTGTTTGGGACGATACAAAAACGTCACTATAAATAAATTCTCAACAAAATACGTATTTATTTTTACAAACAATTTCGCTGGGGCCAGATCAACATTTCATTGTAACAGAATATTTGCCATTAACGTTGTCCCTGAAAGCACACTGTACTGTTTGTCATTTGTTAATGTTTATGTTTGTGCACCACCAAGCCAATGCAGCGGATGCTCAAGCTAGAAAACACAGCGAAACGACGCTTTATTGAATACATGTTATGACTAAATCTCGTTGATAGAAGCTGTATTTTTGTAATAATAATAAATATTCAATTTTAGCAATTGTTGTAGTTAATATATTTTTATATATAAGCTTGGATGGTTTATGATAAAATATAATTATTTGAAACCTTATCTGCCGCATCTTTAAAATAGAATGTTCTTGTCTGTTTTATAAAAAACAACTACAATTCCGTCTACTCGTAGGCCCGTAATGAAATGTTTTTAATTATATACAACATGACACATATAAACCATCTTCGTAAATTAGAAACTTTTCGCTCTCAGTTTAATTTTGTTTCTAGAACATGGTTCAGCTGCGTTGTGTCAAATATTATTATGCTTACTGGCCACTGTTTAACTTAATAAAACTAGCAAATTGCAAATACATAGCCTGGGAATCGGAACCTTAAAGGATCCCTAGCCCTATGGACACGTAATGTTGACCTGCATTTGTCATGAATATATTTTGTTTTCACTGCGACGATTTTGAGCGTCGCTAGATTGCCAGCCATAAAATCTGCTGTGTCCTGACGGTGTTGTCTAAGTATACGCATCTTATTGTGAATGCTACAAGAGTAGCGAAATTTCAAAAATTGTGATTTTGCAGGACATTTAAGTTAAAATCCCCCAACATACCAAACAGCTGAATGAACAGTGTTCATACAGAGTCATAAGTGGATCATTGAGACAATAGAAAACAATTTTCAACTTTTAACATTAATTTTGCACTGTACATAGTGGTTTTAGGCAACGCCAGTGATAGCTACAGGCCGCTCAGTCAAAGATTGTTCTACCTGTCGGCTGACGGCCAAGGGCCAGCTACTATCAGTTTCTGAGCCGTTAACGGCCGCAAATATGTCAGCCAGCCGTTAACAGCGATCCGCCAGCGGTGAACAATTTTCTGCCATTTACAGAGTCTAGAAAGCGCTTATTCACCGGTTATGGACCGTTGCTCGTCCGACCGTGGTCTACTGTGTACTGCTGTTTAGAAATAGAATGAAACCTTATTACTGGAACTTTTTGATGTATATAATATATAATCGCCTATAACAATGATTTGGTATCGCCTAGTTCCATCTTGTCGTATTTAGGTATATAATATATATGTTTATTATAAAATAATATGCGTCAATGACAGTGGTAGACCTTAAAGTCGGCCGTCCTCCAAAACTAAATATAGTACAGTTTTGCTATAGTCTGCCTAGGATTCGGCATTTTAGCCGTCGCATTGTACACCGTGCAAAAGCTTTATATGCAAATCGATCAAAGTTTCCTAACAATCATTTAAGAATGTTAAATTCGTATTATAGATTTAAGAGAAGGTTCTTGGCAGTGAGTGATATACTATATACTATTGCCTGCACCCAGCTGTTGAGTCGTCGGTCAGGGGCCGAGCCTTCCGCCGGTAGGCCGCAAATGAAATCGTTTGTGTAATTTCAAAACCTCCAGTTTCGCAGCACCATGCAGGAGTAGCTAACATCTATGATTAGGAAGAATTTTGGAAGCATTATATCCTACTAAAGTTAGTCTTGATCTGTAGTACTATTATTTATCAACACATGCTAAATCATACAAAAGCAAACACACAATAATATAGGCATATTTGATGTCCTATATTATATAATTAAATTTGAGCGGCATACCTATTCCTGCTTTTTCGTATATTAGTTCATTTCCCCTCATTATGTTATAAATATCCATTATGAGGTTCAGACTAGGTTGTTATTATAATATTGAAATAGAAAGATGTTTTTTTCTATAATGTATGTGCATACATGTAAAAGCAAAAATGTTATTTTTAATTAATCAAGTTCTACTTAGCAGATAATTCCATTCCGTTCATGCTCATATATATATATTGTAGTTACCGACTTTTATTATGCCTGAGGTATTTTGACTTAAGCAATTATATGCAGATTTTATTAGATTCAAATATTCCACGGCAAGTTGACCATATGGCTGCTTGTTATCCACATTTAGAGAGGTCAAGGTTTTAATATTTTAACGGTAAACTTGAATGATTATCACAGATGACCGAACATCTCCACAATTTATCATAAGACAATACATTTGAATAATATATAGAATCTGTTAGCTGGAATACATTATGTGAAATGTAATGCTGGCAACGCTATTCTGGGATACTTTTCAATTTCCGTTGAAGTTTCGCCTCAGACAGTTTAGCTTAGAGTACAGTGCTAGTGGAAAAGGGCTTGTACTTGGTCTTGACAAAGCCTTGTATCTTTAAACTACCGATGGTTTGATGATATATAAGGCATTGAGTTGGTCACTTTAAAAGACTGTTGCTTTTGGTTCTAAAACAGATTTCCTCAGGTTGTATTCGAGATTTTCTATCTTTCACAACGTCACCAAGTGTTTACGCCGTCACGGTCCGCAACGGAGCATACCTTTGATATTCCGGTACAACGGTACTACTTTAATGGTCAGAGTATGCCCAGTTCTAGTATTTGTTTATCGATAATAATTCTAGATATGGTTGAGCCCTCGGAAATTTTTACAGTTCGTTTGACCTTAACTTATCTGACGTCGATCAAGCTGCCTACTTCATTCACTGCTTGGTTTATAAATTAGACTTCATTTAGAACGTTGAACAAACTGTTGCCGCCGCACTGATTCGAACCCTGTTTTTTAACATAGGATTGCGCTCACTAACGACTTTTTACTCTTACGACGCAGGCTATTCATTTTACTTTAATTTAATGGACATCACCTACATGGGAACAGTTTTAAACACAAGTTTTAATAATAGTAGAATAGTCAAAAGTTAATAAATTTATTTCAGAAATTTTAAAATATTTCGTATGATGCTTATTGCTGTAAAATATTTCAGCCTTTTTCTTTAGCCCCAGCTCCAAGTTTGTTAATTTTAAAGAAACTGCGATAGTTTTCCTACTGCTCGATACAGCTCATCATGACGGTTTAGCAAATGTCTATTTAGATAATATTTTTTATGAAAACTTTCCGGTTGTTCTCAGTTTGGTGCTGAAAACTGTCGAAAAATTTGTTATCGACAATTATATATAGTTTTAACCGCTCAAACCGCAATAATGAGATGCCTTGAAAATCAAGATAAGTACAAAAAAATTCGAAGAGGGAACATTTTCGCCAGAAAATAAACCAGTGATGAATTGATGAGAAGTTTAATTCTCACCGTCATGTGAACCATTCATTTTCTGGCCAGCTGTTAGCATTCCAAATAGCATTATTTTGAGTTCGAACAAATGCTGATATGTCAATATCAATTTGATCTAAACTACAGTAAACTGGACAATCGATTTTGGATTAAATTTTTGTCCAAAATTTTACTATATATATGAAATGGTTTTGCGTAAGTATATAATAAATATCTAATATATTTTTCCAGAACTTCGAAATACGGCGTTTGAATGTTTATTTTACCAGCCAGGCATAATTACTAATTTAACATAGTTGAAAACGCTTCAAAAGCAATAAAGCATGGCCTGGTAAAGAAAGTCGTGCCAATTAAGCTTCAAAATACTATGCCGAAAGAATATGTTCCCCGTAAATGAGATTTCAAAATAGCTAGTTTCGGTAACGATACCACATGTGCAGAGAGCGAATTCCAAGGAATTTTCGCTCTATTAGAAAATGAAGACTTTCGAACGTTTAATCGACTGAAGTCTATAAAGATATTTCGTGAATGACATGTTTGAATATTATCACATAATGAATTCGTAACAGCAAACATTAACTAAATTATTTAGTATTCCATACCCATCACAAGAAGTTTCTACAAGCATCGCTAAAAATATTCTAATAATCTAATATTTAGCTGCTCACGTCTGCTTATAGGCCAGTGCAGAAAAACATATGTTTTACGGGCCGAAATATTTGTTCTACTAGTTCGTTTGTTGAGTATAGCCAGCTTTGACATGGGTAATTCAATTTAACCACGTATAAATTTTGTATTTAAAATTTATCAATAACATTATAATAAAGTCCGGTGTAGGGTGTCACCAACAAGGTCTCGCACAGAATAGCACATACGAGACAACCAAAAAAAATTTCTATAGCTATTCTGAACTACAACTATTATAATAGAAATGCGCACATCTTACATTTTGGAAAGTACTAAACAAAATGTTATGAGACTGGTTATTTAGTGCTTTTGAATCATCGTGTAAAAACGAACAATATATAAGTGGATCTTTAAATTTGAAGCACAATTTAGCATTATCGCCAAAAATTTTAATACCTCGGTAATAATCTACATCATTATTTACACGAAACAAGACATTGAAATACTATTGGGCCAAGAATGTTACCTTGTAGCATGAAATTGGTATATTAAGCAAACTTGATCGATTTCTGTTTGGTTAAAACTTTTAATTAAATAACTTTTTATTAAACTTAAGCATTTACATCATATATCGATTGCACTTAAATATTGCGCAAGATTTGCGTGGCAAACTGAATCAAAAGCATTTGATAAATCTAAATACAAATTATCGATTTAAGGCGTGTTCACACGCTCAAACTTTTTGCTCAAATTTGAACAAAATTTGAAGGTAATTTTTGAAGGAAAATAGTGACGTTTCCTAATTTGAGTTCAAAATTTGAGCTCAAACTTTTTCAGTCAATGCATCTCATCGATGATTGGCTGAAGGTATATCGTTGAATAGTTTGAACGGTGTTCACACGTTCAAACTTACCAAAAATGCAAAAAAGATACTTTCAAATTTTGATCAAGATTTGAGCAAAAAGTTTGAGCGTGTGAACACGCCTTAATTCAACATCTAAAACCTTTATCCATTAATCTAGAGATCAACGAATTGCTAACAGTGAATCTACGTTATCTCGCACATCGATTGACATGAAATATTAGCTGGTGCATTTGACGGACGTGCTCAATTTTTTTATAACTTGCATGCACAATGGCGCTCAATGGATTAAACTCAGCTACACGATAAAAGCTTATATACCCTGCATTATACGAATTACACATCAATTCATGCATGAAAGGGTTAAACTATATATTATACTGTACTGCATTATTTTTTTGAAAATTTTTCATAAGGTTTTGCTATATATGTACACAAAGTGAGAAGAAGGTATGTATCAAGACAATAAGTGAAATTGTGTATTTTATGTTTTTTTACTGATTAGTAAAAACAAGTCACAAGCTCCTTTAAGATAAGTTCAGCGCTTAGATGCTGATAGAGTGGAGAGAGGGTTTATTTCCACTGAGACGGGGCAACCCCCTCGTGGCGCGAAGCCCACTTCCTGCCTGACAGGTCATCCGAGCCCCTTCTGGAGGCGTTTCAAAATTCATAGGCACTGCGCACCAGCATACCCCGCCTGGGACACCAACTTCGTATCAGAGGACGCCTAACCCCTACTGGCGCCACGGACCTCGTAAATGTACAATTCAATCCTAAAAACTACGGGTGTCAATGCGGAAGTTCGTCGAAATGTTCAGCTGCGAAGAAAGAACGTTAAATAACGTACCGTGTCAGCAATTAGGTCGCTATTACTATGGTGTGCTACATGTCAGTTGGTTTCGGCAGGAGGCGGGTAGATGCTCGTAGGAGAAGGGGAGATGGCGGGGAGGTAGCCGGGGCAGGTCGCCACTAGGTAAGACTTTGAAATTTTTAGGAACTCAAAATTTCCACCATCCTTTTTTCCAATTTGCGATGAATTATTCTTAATTTCCACTATTTTTGCGAATTGTAACCCGATTTTGCCCAAATGTTATACTATTTTTGCCTATTAATGCTAAAAAATTCCCGTGCGGCAGTTCGACGTTTGAAAGTTGAAGTGCGTAGGTTAATAGTTTAGGGAGGACAGGCGGAGTCCGACTGTTACCGTGTAACCCATTTCTCTACTCTCTATCCTATCGACACCTGTGCCTATAAGTGTTCAGCTTCTGTTACCAAATTTTAAAAATATAGTTCGGATTTGTGAAACTATCCTGAAAGATGATTTTCGGTGATTTTATTATACATATATGATTGCATTCTATAGTTAAATCACTAAGTATAATATTTATTCACGAAGTCGCACATCTTATTCTAACCACAGTGTAATTTTAGTAGTAGAATATTAATTTCTCCGAAGTAACAAATGAATCGCTTGGCTCGCTTCAACAGTCGAGTCCATCATCATGGAAGTCAACACGGTAGTCGTCCGCGATCGAACACAACCCGAATCGACATCACCGCACCGTCAATGCCGCAACCGAGCGATTTCAATCAAAGGGGAAAAATTGGGAGTCACAGTACACACAAGAAGAACTCGAAGAGTATGCGCAAGTGTTTTCAATGTTTGACGCTGATGGATCTAGGGCGATTGGGACGGACGAACTAGGCGATGCGATGAGACAAATGGGAATGACCGCTTTTGGATACGAGAGGTAAAGGACTTCAATACAAAAGAGGTGGGTCAGTTGCGAAGCTGACGATGTATGGTTTTCTGCTTTCATTTTATTGACTCACATTTGGCGATGGAATGCGACAAATAAGCATGACTACGTGTGACCCAGAGTTAGACATGTTATAGCTGGATTACTTTACAGTTGAAGAGGAAAATAGAACTTGTCTTCGAAAAGTTAATATTACTGTGATTTGATTATCCCTATAAATTTTACTGTTTTCGTGCAATTTGTGAAGACCTGTAACGATTTATGGCCTCGGGAACAAATTGCCTCATGTGAAGCTGGGGGACGTTTTAAGTCGTGAACCCCAAACACGACGGGCCGAAGCCCTTAACTTCGCTTCACATGAGAGCATTTCTCTGTTACCACTCTCGATATTGCCTTGTCCCATGCTTAGCAACTGCTATACGTGATGAACTACCTTGGGAACCATTCTGGTGGGAAAATATATATATATCTTGCGTCATCTGTTTGTCATGTGTGTAATGTGTATGTGACGTGTATTTTGTTTACTGCATATATACATTTCGTGTGTTAACGCCTGTATAATTCGTGTATGAGTTTTTACACCTGTGAAATTGTTTGTTGTATGTAATACGTGCGAGTCGTATATAATGTGTGTAATTCTGTATAGGTGAAGAAAATGTGTGTAATCGGTTGTTTGGTTCATTATGTGTAAATCGTGTGTGATATGTGTAATTGCTTGAAATTCAATAGTTTTTGAGATCAAATTTTCTCACCACATTAAAATAAAACTTTTAAGAACTATATAAATCATGCTAAAGTGGACAGGGGGGATGGTTTAGGCATAGGCGGATTTTGACGCCAAATGCCATAGGTCACTATGTGGATTATACATACAAATTTGGCATCATTTGGCCCACCCGTTAAGGAGTTACGGACCTCATCCCCTCGGTCATTTGTGGCAATAAGATTTTCATAAATTCGTGAAATTATAACTTTGGGAGAGTTTAAAATAATATCGCGATACGTATGTCCCTGTACTTCGTTCAGTTACGTATTGCTATATTATTTAAACTCTCCCAAAGTTATAATTTCACGAATTTATGAAAATATTCCATGACGAGGAATGAGGTCCGTAACTCCTAACGGGTGGGCCAAATGATGCCAAATTTGGTATGTATAATCCACATAGTGACCTATGGCATTTGGCGTCAAAATCCGCCTATGCCTAAACCATCCCCCCTGTCCACTTAGCATGAGTTGTATAGTTCTTAAAAGTTTTATTTTAATGTGGTGAGAAAATTTGATCTCAAAACTATTGCAATTTCAAGCAATTACACATATCACACACGATTTACACATAATGAACCAAACAACCGATTACACACATTTTCTTCACCTATACAGAATACACACATTGTATACGACTCGCACGTATTACATACAACAAACAATTTCACAGGTGTAAAAACTCATACACGAATTATACAGGCGTTAACACACGAAATGTATATATGCAGTAAACAAAATACACGTCACATACACATTACACACACATGACAAACAGATGACGCAAGATATGTATTTCCCACCGAATAGATTCCCAAGGTAGTTCATCACGTATAGCAGTTGCTAAGCATGGGACAAGGCAATATCGAGAGTGGTAACAGAGAAATGCTCTCATGTGAAGCAAAGTTAAGGGCTTCGGCCCGTCGTGTTTGGGGTTCACGACTTAAAACGTCCCCCAGCTTCACATGAGGCAACTTGTCCCGAGGCCATAAATCGTTACAGGTCTTCACAGAATACGAACGGGTCTCGAGGATAAATCAAATAAGCCAGTAATATTAACTTTTTCGAAGACAAGTTCTATTTTCCTCTTCAACTGTAAAGTAATCCAGCTATAACATGTCTAACTCTGGGTCACACGTAGTCATGCTTATTTGTCGCATTCCATCGCCAAATGTGAGTCAATAAAATGAAAGCAGAAAACCATACATCGTCAGCTTCGCAACTGACCCACCTCTTTGATCAAGTTCTCTAACTCTTGATCAGAAGCGGTCATTTCCATTGACGCATTGCATCGCCTTTTTCGTCGTCGTCCCAATCACCATGATCCATCAGCGTCAAACATTGAAAACACTTGCGCATACTCTTCGAGTTCTTCTTGTGTGTACTGTGACTCCCACTCTTCTCCTTTGATGAAATCGCTCGGTTGCGGCATTGACGGTGCGGTGATGTCGATTCGGGTTGTGTTCGATCGCGGACGACTACCGTGTTGACTTCCATGATGATGGACTCGACTGTTGAAGCGAGCCAAGCGATTCATTTGTTACTTCGGAGAAATTAATATTCTACTACTAAAATTACACTGTGGTTAGAATAAGATGTGCGACTTCGTGAATAAATATTATACTTAGTGATTTAACTATAGAATGCAATCATATATGTATAATAAAATCACCGAAAATCATCTTTCAGGATAGTTTCACAAATCCGAACTATATTTTTAAAATTTGGTTACAGAAGCTGAACACTTATAGGCACAGGTGTCGATAGGATAGAGAGTAGAGAAATGGGTTACACGGTAACAGTCGGACTCCGCCTATCCTCCCTAAACTATTAACCTACGCACTTCAACTTTCAAACGTCGAACTACCCCACGGGAATTTTTTAGCATTAATAGGCAAAAATAGTATAACATTTGGGCAAAATCTGGTTACTATTCGCAAAAATAGTGGAAATTAAGAATAATTCATCGCAAATTGGAAAAAAGGATGGTGGAAATTTTGAGTTCCTAAAAATTACAAAGTCTTACCTAGTGGCGACCTGCCCCGGCTACCTCCCCGCCATCTCCCCTTCTCCTACGAGCATCTACCCGCCTCCTGCCGAAACCAACTGACCTATAGCACACCATAGTAATAGCGACCTAATTGCTGACACGGTACGTTATTTAACGTTCTTTCTTCGCAGCTGAATATTTCGACGAACTTCCGCATTGACACCCGTAGTTTTTAGGATTGAATTGTACATTTACGAGGTCCGTGGCGCCAGTAGGGGTTAGGCGTCCTCTGATACGAAGTTGGTGTCCCAGGCGGGGTATGCTGGTGCGCAGTGCCTATGAATTTGTCGCCTGAAACGCCCCCAGAAGGGGCTCGGATGACCTGTCAGGCAGGAAGTGGGCTTTGCGCCACGAGGGGGTTGCCCCGTCTCAGTGGAAATAAACCCTCTCTCCACTCTATCAGCATCTAAGCGCTGAACTTATCTTAAAGGAGCTTGTGACTTGTTTTTACTAATCAGTAAAGAACATAAAATACACAATTTCACTTATTGTCTTGATACATACCTTCTTCTCACTTTGTGTACATATATAGCAAAACCTTATGAAAAATTTTCAAAAAATAATGCAGTACAGTATAATATATAGTTTAACCCTTTCATGCATGAATTGATGTGTAATTCGTATAATGGTAGGGCAGGAGTATATAAGCTTTTATCGTGTAGCTGAGTTTAGATCCCATGAGCGCCATTGTGCATGCAAATTATAAAAAAATTGAGCAGGTCCGTCAAATGCACCAGCTAATATTTCATGTCAATCGATGTGCGAGATAACGTAGATTCACTGTTAGCAATTCGTTGATCTCTAGATCAATGGATAAAGGTTTTAGATGTTGAATTAAGGCGTGTTAACACGCTCAAACTTTTTGCTCAAATTTTGATCAAAATTTGAGCAGTTGGAAGTATCTTTCTTGCATTTTTGGTAAGTTTAAACGTGTGAACATTGTTCAAACTTTTCAACGATGCGCATTTAGCCGATCATCGATGAGATGCATTGACTGAAAAAGTTTTAGTTAAATTTTGAACTCAAATTCAGGAAACGTCACTATTTTCCTTCAAAAATTACCTTCAAATTTTGTTCAAATTTGAGCAAAAAGTTTGAGCGTGTGAACACGCCTTAAGTCGATAATTTGTATTTAGATTTATCAAATGCTTTTGATTCAGTTTGCCACGCAAATCTTGCGCAATATTTAAGTGCAATCGATATATGATGTAAATGCTTAAGTTTAATAAAAAGTTATTTAATTAAAAGTTTTAACCAAACAGAAATCGATCAAGTTTGCTTAAGATACCACTGTCATGCCACAAGGTAACATTCTTGGCCCAATAGTATTTCTAATTCTTGTTGCGTGTATATAATGATGTAAATTATACCGAGGTATTAAAATTTTTGGCGATAATGCTAAGTTGTGCTTTAATTTTAAAGATTCATTTATATATTGTTCGTTTTTACAAGATGATTTAACAAGCACTAATAATCAGTCTCATAACATTTTCTTTGGCACTTTCTAATTGTAATGTGTTGCATTTATATTATAAAAATCCTAATCCAGAATACCTAATAGAAATTTCGGTTGTCCGTATGTGTGATTCCGTGCAAGACCTTGTTGGTGACACCCTGCACCGGACTTATTTATAATGTTATCCATAAATTTTAAATACAAAAATTATATGTGGTTAAATTGAATTACCCATGTCAAAGTGGCGATACTAAACAAACGAACGAGTAGAACAATATTTTGGCCCGTAAAACATATGTTTTTCTGCACTGGCCTATAGGCAGACGTGAGGAGCTAAATATTAGATTATTAGAATATTTTTAGCGATGCTTGTAGAAACTTCTTGTGATGGGTATGGAATACTAAATAATTTAGTTAATGTTTGCTGTTACGAATTCATTATGTGATAATATTCAAACATGTCATTCACGAATATCTATATAGACTTCAGTCGATTAAACGTTCGAAAGTCTTCATTTTCTAATAGAGCGAAAATTCCTTGGAATTCGCTCTCTGAACATGTGGTATCGTTACCGAAACTAGCTATTTTGAAATCTCATTTACGGGGAACATATTCTTTCGGCATAGCATTTTGAAGCTTAATTGGCACGACTTTCTTTACCAAGCCATGCTTTATTGCTTTTGAAGCGTTATCAACTATGTTAAATTAGTAATTATGCCTGGCTGGTAAAATGAGCAAACAAACGCCGTATTTCGAAGTTCTGGAAAAATATATTAGATATTTATTACTTACGCAAAACCATTTCATATATATATTTATAGTAAAATTTTGGACAAAAATTTAACCCAAAATCGATTGTTCAGTTTACTATAGTTTAGATCAAATTGATATTGACATATCAGCATTTGTTCGAGCTCAAAAAATGCTATTTGGAATGCTAACAACTGGCCAGAAAGTGAATGGTTCACATGACGGTGAGAATTAAACTTCTCACCAATTCAGCACTGGTTTATTTTCTGGCGTAAATCTTCCTCTTCGAATTTTTTTGAACTTATCTTGATTTTCGAGGCATCTCATTATTGCAGTTTGAGCGGTAAAAACTATATATAATTGTCGATAACAAATTTTTCGATAGTTTTCAGCACCAAACTGAGAACAACCGGAAAGATTTCATAAAAAAAAATATTATCTAAATAGACATTTGCTAAACCGTCACGATGAGCTGTATCGAGCAGTAGCAAAACTATCCCAGTTTCTTTAAAATTAACAAACTTGGAGCTATGGCTAAAGAAAAAGGCTGAAATATTTTACAGCAATAAGCATCATACGAAATATTTTAAAATTTCTGAAATAAATTTATTAACATTTGACTATTCTACTATTATTAAAACTTGTGTTTAAAACTGTTTCCATGTAGGTAATGTCCATTAAATTAAAGTAAAATGAATAGCCTGCGTCGTAAGAGTAAAAAGTCGTTAGTGAAGCCAATCTTATCAACAGGGTTCGAACTAGAGCGGCAACAGTTTGTTCAACGTTTAAATGGTTCTAGAGTTGATAAACCAAGCAGTGAATGAAGTGGGCAGCTTGATCAACGTCAGATAACTTAAGGTGAAACGAACTGTAAAAATTTCCGAGCGCTCAACCATATCTGGAATTACAATCGATAAACAAATACTAAAACTGGGCATATTCTGACCATTAAAGTAGTACCGTTGTACCGGAATATCAAAGTATGCTCCGTTGCGGACCGTGACGGCGTAAACACTTGGTGACGTTGTGAAAGATAGAAAATCTCGAATACAACCTGAGGAATTCTGTTTTAGAACCAAAAGCAACAGTCTTTTAAAGTTACCAACTCAATGCCTTATATATCATCAAACCATCGGTAGTTTAAAGATAGAAGGCTTTGTCAAAATCAAGTACAAGCCTTTTTCCACTAGCACTGTACTCTAAGCTAAACTGTATAAGGCGAAACTTCAACGGAATTGGAAAAGTATCCCAGAATAGCGTTGCCAGCATTACATTTCACATAATGTATTCCAGCTAACAGATTCTATATATTATTCAAATGTATTGTCTTATGATAAATTGTGGAGTTGTTCGGTCATCTGTGATAATCATTCAAGTTTACCGTTAAAATATTAAAACCTTGAACTCTCTAAATGTGGATAATAAGCAGCCATATGGTCAACTTGCCGTGGAATATTTGAATGTAATAAATTCTGCATATAATTGCTTAAGTCAAAATAACGGTTTACCTCAGGCAAAATAAATGTCGGTAACTACAATATATGTGATCAGGAACGGAATGGAATTATCTGCTGAGTAGAACTCGATTAATTAAAAATGACATTTTTGCTTTTACATGTATGCACATACATTATAGAAAAAAACATCTTTCTATTTCAATATTATAATAACAACCTAGTCTGAACCTCATAATGGATATTTATAACATAATGAGAGGAAATGAACTAATATACGAAAAAGCAGAAATAGGTATGCCGCTCAAATTTAATTATGTAATATAGGTCATCAAATATACCTATATTATTGTGTGTTTGCTTTTGTATGATTTAGCATGTGTTGATAAATAATAGTACTGCAGATCAAGACTAACTTTACTAGGATATAATGCTTCCAAGATTCTTCCTAATCATAGATGTTAGCAACTCCTGCATGGTGCTGCGAAACTGGCGGTTTTGAAATTACACAAACAATTTAATTTGTGGCCTACCGGCGGACGGCTCGGCTGCTGACCGACGACTCAACAGCTGGGTGAAGCCAATAGTATATACTATATGACTCACTGCCAAGAACCTTCTCTTAATTTTACGATACGAATTTAATATTCTTAAACTATTGTTAGGAAGCTTTGATCGATTTGCATATAAAACTTTTGCGCGGTGTACAATGCAACGGCTAAAATGCCGAATCCTAGGCAGACTACAGCAAAACTGTACTATATTTAGTTTTGGAGGACGGCCGACTTTAAGGTCTACCACTGTCATTGGCGCATATTATTTTATATTAAACATATATATTATATGCCTAAATACGACAAGATGGAACTAGGCGATACAAAATCATTGTCATAGGCGATTATATATTATATACATCAAAAATTCCAGTAATAAGGTTTCATTCTATTTCTAAACAG